>JABUQX010092802.1:17500-40647 GCA_015478945.1 Trachelipus rathkii
AAAACCTCTCTTCTAATGCTTGATATTAAATCATCCAAAATGGTATTAAAAATTGATGGCGATAATAAGTCTGTTAGATCGAAGTTAAGGAAATATTGGTCTGATTTTTTTGAATTTAATTCTTGTGCAGCAATTTCCAAATACCCAGCGCTCAGATTTCAGATGCGCTACAACATTTCTTCAAAAATCTACTTGAAATAATATTATGTTGCAATTTCTCTGATGGCTTCAAGTTTAGTTCTAATAGATTCACTTCGTTATATGCATTCACAACCAAAATTCAACAGCTACAGGTCCAGACTCGTTTGAAAGATGTATTCTAAACTTAATAGTCTGTATAAAACAAAAAAGAGAAACCAGAAAAGAAGCAATATAAACATTGTTTAAGAATTAATGTAGCTTTTTTGACTGATCACCCAATTTCACAGGTGATTTTTCTAAAGCTGCATTATCAGCTGAGCATCTCTTTAAAAAATTAATAAACCGATTGATTAAAGTAGACTCCAGCGGATTTCGCAAACTTTTTTAATTTCTTTGCTACTGTTAGGAATAAGTTCTTCTGAGCTTTTCCTTCAAGAACTTTTGTCCTCTTAGCACTTTTAAGAAAAAAGTTACAACCTCTGATATTATTCAATTGCACTTCGAATATTTTTTGAACTGTTAGAAGCGTTCAGAGTGTGAGGGATAATTTAAGCATGCAAAGCAGGAGATATAAATAACTTGTGATGCTGAACCATCCACAGCCAGAGAAGTTCGATTCGACTGTCAGTAATGATGTCCAGGTAATGATATATTTTGTTTTACCACAGAATCGAATTGGTTTAACATTGGAATTAGCCGCTTCTACTGTTTCGGCCTCCCTTTTTTCTGACTGTCAATCTGTTGTCGAGGCTCTCGATTTTTCCTTGAACCTGCTTTTCTACAGCCAAATGTCTTTTTACCGATTCTTTGCGATATTTAGTTGCCTTGTGTTTTTTAAAAGATTCATATGGCTTTCTTTAAGTTTGAATACGGTCTTGAGACAAAAACACCTTATTCCTGGTATTTCCTTACCTTCTTTTGCTTCCAAAAACAATGACACAATGTGGAGCAATTAAACTCCAACGCTTTTTATCAGAGTAATGCTAACCACTTAAATATCATCAAGCCACTTTCTTTGAAATATCTTATTTCCCGACCTTTGCCTTAAAAACACGGCATCAAAATCTTCATACTTCGTACACGTCGGCCAGCTCATGTAATATTTCCACTTTGTCCTATCGCGAAAACTAAATACCTATGAAATTGTCAATATCGTTGAGATGAACGATAGCCATCTCTGTATTCTTTGATTGCAACTAACTTATAGACTTTTGAAGAAAAAACATCACAGTCTACTGAGATTTTCAGCTGCTATCGCAGTTACAGAAGTTCCAGAAGAAACTGATTCTCAGGTCCAGAAGCCTCACCATCTGCTCCGTTTCTCTCCAACTAAAACAGGAATCTTTTGTTAACTAGTGCTTACTTTTTTTTGTCGGAAAAAAGTCTCTAATATTTTCCTCTTTTTTTCATTTATTTTTTTTTTTTTTTTTTTTAATTTTAAGTTGAACAACAACCAAAACAAAAAATGTTAAACACAAAGCGCAAACCATATCTCCTCACTCCAAAAATCATCTTCTTTAAACAATAGATCGATAGCTTTACACTGACACCACAATGGTATCTCATTAGTAAGCAATACTAACTAAGAGAGAGAAAATAAGGAGCATCTCTCTGTCTAATATATATATATATATATATAATAAATATATATTATATAATATATGATATAATAATATAAGATATAATATATATATTATATATATATATATATATATATGAGGGTAAAATTATGGACGTTTTCTCTTGCTCCGGTTTTAACTAAAGCACTTACGAGATTGGTCCTGACAGCGACGAATATATAAATAACTTTTAACCTCTGCACTTTATATTATGAAGGGATATATGAAATAAAAATTTTTTTGTCTAAAAAAATTCGGGGGGCCATGGCCCCCCTGGCCCCCCCTGGATACGGGCACTGCTATACCGTTAGATACCTACATAATTCATATCATATATATATTATATATATATATAATCATATTACTAATATAATATATATATATAAACTAATATATATTATTAGTTATATATATATATATATACCTACTAATATATATATCGATACATAGTATAATATATATAAAACAATATAATATAGTATAATATATATAATATATCATATATATATATATATATATATTATCTATAATATATATATATATATATATAGGATATATATATATATAATTGAGATTAGGAGTAACTGCGTTAACGAAACATACCGATACTAAGTCTCTCAGGTCTCAACCGGACACTCCTCATAAAAGCTTTTTTTTGATCGCGTATTCCTCAGACAAAATAATAAGTTGTACCCCCTCGCATATTCACGTATACACATCAAATTACACCGCAAGTGTCGTGAGCCTACTTCGTTGACGTACCCCCCCCCCCGGGGTACGCGTACCCAACTTTGGAGACCACTGATCTACACTGCGGCGGTGCCCAGCAAGTAGCTCGCGAGCAACGTGTGCTCGGCGTTATCGTCTTTAATGTGGCTCGCGCATTAAGATTCATCCCGTTTATTAAAAATAAAAGATAGTTTAAGGTAAAAGTTACGGTTGCCCTATATATCTTAAAACTTCTCCACTTCTTCAAAAGTGCGTCTACATGAGGAGCCAAGAATGAAACTTTAAGAAAATATTTAAAAAAAACACTTAAACTACACTTAACATCCATAAGATTTTCCTTTTGGGCAATCGCTGATTGCCTTAGCACATCTCTATCTCCCTTTTACTCTTTCTTTTCCGGTTATATATGGCACTTCTTGTTAGTTTTATTTATTTATTATTTAATCTCTTTTATCCTAATATAAACATAAAACTGACTTCTGATTATGAACTTTTGATACGCTTTACACTATTTGTTTTTACATTTTTATATTTAGTTATTAATATATTTAAATTTAGGTTCATCAACTTCGTAAATTGTTAACCTTTATCTTGGAATACAATAGAGTATGAAGTGGGAAGATGTATTTGTAGAGACTATTACGAATACAAACCAAGGAGGTGTACCATATTTGAGCGCTTCTGCACATAAGTATAAGAAGGAAGAGCTGCCTAGGGGTTAGTTGCAAGTGGCAGTGAGAAAAGAAAGAGGGATAATAAGTGATTATATATATCTGCTCCTATCGCGTAGGCAGTAAGAAGGTTCTGCCATATATAGAGTATAGGTACAGTCACAATGAAACGGTATATATATATATATTATATATATATCACTTAGCCTAGTTTAGGCAGTTAAAGAAGACTTGCTAGTAGGTACTAGGTCACAGGTCTATATAATAAGTGAAATATGATAGGTCTAGCTATAAAATTAAAGTACTGCTATAATAGCATACGAAGGCTACTATATATATATATAATAATAGAATATTTATTTATATATATAGTAGTAGTTAAAAGAGATTTATTCAATAATGTAAATGTTACCTAGTTATACCAATATTTATAAGGAGAGTACCATATATATATAGAAATAATAGACTATGTATCCCACTATATAGTTTAGATATGCGCAAAGTAAAAGGTATACTGCAATATAAAGTGAGCCTAATACAATGAAGGATTCAGCTAAGTATATAGTATAGTAAGTGTACTACATAAAGGTGACCTAATAGGACTATATATATATTAATATATATACTATTATTAAAACCTATATTTTATACTATATATAATATTATATATACTTATATATAATATCATTAAGAGGAAAGAGTGTGCAGCTTACAAGCTTACTTACTTCTTGCCCCTGGCCCACCTCAATGGAGGCACTCGCGTCTCCAGAAGCCGGCCCCGCTCTTGTGAGGTTGGCGTTCCACTATGGCATGGACGTGAAAGGCGAAGATCATTAAGAGAACTTGAGCAAAGGGGGAGCTCGAAGCAGGGGGCACCCCAGAAGGAGGTGCTCCCTTGTGTCCTGGGAAATGTGACATCTGGTTGCAGGTGGGGGACTTAAGGTAACATGGTATTCTAGTTTGAATTTATTTATATTGTAAGAGTTTTGGTTTGGTGACCTGATCTGCTCTGGGCGAGGTCAATTTGGCCTCTTCTGGACAGCTTTTCTTCTATAGGGGGGGAAATTTTTGGGGAGGGGGGAGTTTAGTAAATTGTATTTGGAGCGTTTTGGTAGGGTCATGTTAGTTAGTGTGTATGATTATGTGAAGCCATGAACTATTGAGAGGGGGAGGAGGCAAGGAATAAATGTTGTAGATGTCAGTTATAGAATTAGAAAGGGGCTCAAGAGGGTGGGGATTTTAGTCAGTCGGGAGGGTGGAGAAATTTTGGTGACCATGGATGGTTTGGATGTTAGGGTTTTCTGAATAGAGATTGAGTCCACCCACCATACCTATGAGTTAAGAGGGGAGGGGGTAATAATGTTGTAGATGTCATTATTAGAATTTAGCTGTGAAAAAGAGGGCGGTTGGGAATTTTAGAGCCATGTCAGGGAGTGGTTGGAGAATTTATTGGGACATGGGAGGGTTGGATTTAGGGTTTTCTGGTAGAATTGAGTCCCCACCATTCTTAGGTGGGTGTAGATAGGGAAGGAGTTAAGTTCGTATGTTAAAGTGTGGAGTGGGTATTTTAGTCGCGTCAGTTGATAATTTCTTAGGGGCTGTGGTTTTTGTGTTGATGGTGTAAATTTTTGCGTTAGATTGACAGTGCGGGAACCATGCGGGGGAAGCACAGTTTATATTTGTTCTGAGGAGTTGCTTATAAAGTGGTGGTAAGGGTGTGTTCCTGTCACAAAGTGATATTGGGACAAGTCTCGGAAGGGTGTTTAGTTTTCGTTGGAATGATGAGGTGATTTGGTCGATGTGGGGGAGGGAAAGATCATGTGTGTGTCATAGGTAAGACCTCCAATATTTTGGTGTTTTGTTTAGCGGGAGGGGATTGTTGTTCAGGTAAACTATGGGTGGAAGTGGAGATTGGTGGCTGGTCGGTGGTTTAGGAGAGTGATGCGAGGTGACTTGAGCGAGGATGTGGGTTCATTCTGTTGGAGAGAACCAAGTTTCTAAGTATGAAGGTTCTTAGGGTGGTGATCGAGTGGTGCGTATATTTACGTCTGGATGTTGGGAAATCAGGCTAATGTTGTCTGCGTATGTGATTAGTTTGGGATTGTGTGAAAGGGATGCAGGTCTTGCTTTAGAAAAGGTTAAAGAGGAAAGGAGAGAGAATGGCCGCCCTGTGAGACGCCGTTTGTGCTAACTTAAGGAGTGGGAAAAGCTTGTTTTTGTGCGAGAAATCCTTAGCAAAACGCCGTTAGTAGAGACAATTAGAAAGGCAATTTTTGTCCTGTGATTTTTACTAGGGAGTTGACAAGGAGTTTTTGATAGATTAAATGTGGGGACCAGTGTCAAAAGGCTTTCTTGATGTTGATTGCCTGTGAGAATGGATTACTCGGATTTGGAATGGCTTGAAGTCCTATTGATGTGAATGTGTTGTGTGGTGAGCAGAGGTTAATGCTGTACGTTGTGGTAAGTGGTTGCTTTTAAAGCCATGTGGAAATCTGGTAGACCGTGATGAAAGGGACGATTTTGCTATAATATACCGTTTTCTAGGTATACCTAATATAAGATATTATATATATATCATTATTATATTATATACTATATATTATATATATATATATACTGATATATATATAATATATATATATAAATATATATATATAATATATATATAAATATATATATATATATATATAATATATATATATATATCTATACTTATAATATATATATATTAGTGATGCAACCGGATGACCATGGTATTCATTATCCGTGGTAATCGTCGATTTTTGAACGCAGTATGTGATATCAGGTTAAATTTTGTGAAATATGTAGTACGGTCTTAAATAGTGCCCGCAATACCTTTTACCGCATACCAAACACATTTTGCGTCTTTTTATATACGAGAGTTAACTATATATATATAATACTATATAGATAATATATATATACTATACTACTAATTAAAGTCAATGATAATATAATATACATTTATATATATATATACTTTTAAACTTTGATCATCTAATATATCATAATATATACTTAATATAGTATAGCAGATATAATATATATCTTTCTTTATCTTCCTTCTATTTTCCCAAGAATCGGAGTAAGTAAGGTGCGTAACGAGAATCGGAAAAGAAATAGCTGACTCACTAGATACGCAGAACATTAGAGATAAGTCGGAGAAAGCAGAGAAAGGCCCGTACTTGCCTTACCCGCCCCCCTCAGATCACTCGAGTTAATTAGTGAGAAACTCATCGCAGTGCAGAACAATCCACCCTAAAGCCGTTTCATTAGGGACAGCATGGGACCCTCACCTACTATATAAATAATCTCATAGTATATATACTACTATATCTATATATTTAACTGTATAATATATACCTATATATAACATAATATATATATAGTGTACTTATATAGTATACTATATATATATATATATAGTGAGTGAGTGGTGAGGATTATATATATATTTAGATATATGTATAATAATATATATATACTATACTATTATAATATAAAGTATCTATACTGTTCAATCCAAGAGTGTTATACTTTTTCGGACCATACTTGGGTATGTGTTGAACTGACTTTTTGCCCGGGGAATATGTTTCGCCTAAACTTTAAAACAAATTTTAATTTTTCTTGCTAGGTAACAAAAAAGTCTATTTTTATTATCACAAATATTTTTTGTATTTATGTAGGTAGTAAAAAAAAAATTAAGAAGAAAAACGCTTAATATGTTTTTTATAAAAAATTATATCTAATTTATGTTTGTTATTTTCAAAAAATGCCATAAAAGTACAATGAAATTATGTCTTTAAAACAAAAATTAATAATTTGTTAACATAGTGCAATGGAATTCGAACTTCTAAAATCTAATTTCCCTATCTTCAAAAACAGCCGTTGGAAAATTTGAATTTTGAAGAGATACCTCCGCAATATGTGCCAAAATTTCCTGATCTTATCTTTACCTAGCGACCGTTTCCGGCTCTTGATCTCATATGTGCTTACGCTTCGGCTCGTAAGATATGCTTACACAGTTTCAGCATGAATTTCGTGCAAAAAAATGACCGCGATTTCTTAGGAAGTTTACTTTTTTTTACAAACAATTGGAATCAGTGTTGTGATGGAGCCCATCGATCTGGAAATAAACTAGAATTAAAAAACATAAATGGTTTTTACAAATAATTGATCGATACTATGGTGATGGAGTTTATCGATGATTTAAATTATATTTAAAGCTGATTTTATTTAATGAACCATTCGAAATTCAAACGAGCCTACCACGCCGCCATATTTGTTGTTTACATTTTCCATAAGCACGTCCTAAATTGGGCATTTCTTACGATTTGTCCTAAGTTTCGACAAAAAATCGAAAGCAAACTTCGATCATTCCTTACTTTCGTTAGCACAAATGCAAAAAACGAAAACTGTTGTATTGTAAAGTCGTTTTTGTTTTTGGCTTTGTGCCTCACGAAAACTTGAGAAATGTTTGGAGTTGCATTCATTTTTCGTCAAACTATGGCAATCTTTAAAAAATGTCGAATTTAGGACGTGCCTACGCAAAAATGTAGACAAACCAATATGGCGAGTGGTAGGCCCGTTTGATTGATGAATAGAAAAGAATTCAATTAAAGATAAAAAACTTTAAAATATAAATTTTCTTCCAAATGATCTATCTATCCATCACAATAGTTATCAATTATTTGGAATATAAACCATTTTATTAATTATTTTGTATATTTATAAACCATTTGTTATGTTTTTATTTCTGTTTTAATCCAAATCGATGGGCCTCCATCACAACAGCCTGATTCCATACTTGTTTCTATAACAAAAGACACTTCCAGGTAAGAACCCATCTTTCCGGTCGTTATACTGGCGACGAAATTGTGATAAAAACTGCGTAAGCATTCCTTACGAACGCAAGCACCACTGACGAAAACCGAAACAAACAGTCTGTATATCTAGTATATAAATTTAATTTATAATTGCTCTATATATATATTATAGACTATATAGTATATACATATATAGTATATATATACTATTATATTATATACATATATATATATATATATATATATATATATTATATGACTATATAGATACTAATACTACTATATATCCATAGGCCTTATGTAAGGTGGGAGGCCGTTAAAATTGACCCTGTACCAATGCTGTGACCTTTTTTTTTGACCCGACCTTTTTTTTGGGCCCAAAATTTTTACCTTCCCTTAACCTTTTTGGGCCTTGACCTTTTCTGAGAACCCCCAAATTTTTTTGAGAACCCATATTTTTTGAGAACCCTACATTTTTTGTCACACCCTATTTTTTTCGGCAACCCTATTTTTTGCAACCCTTCGCGAAGAAGGGGTTGCGCCAAACGGTTGCATGTACAGCAACTCCGTAGTACGTGCCCAGCCCGTAATTTTTCTCGACCACCTTTTGGTCGCCATGGCGATCAACTTTTGGCACCCACCCTAATTTTTCTTTTGCCACCCAATTTAGGGCTTAGCCCTAATTTTTGAGTCTTTACCTTTTTGGGTGCCCTTTTCTCCAAAGCTTGCCAATACCATGGGTCAATTTGGCCCACCGGTATTTTTTGGCCTTCCTTTAGGGCCTTAGCCCTTTTTGATGTCTAAACCTTGTTTGACCATGACATTTCGCCTTGACCTTCCATATACCATGTGTCCAATTTTGGCCGACGCAAAAATTTTTTTGCCCACTCTAGGGCCCACCCGTCAACATATTTCGTTCCTTAACTTGAATGCATGTATGGATCATTCCTAACTTGACCACCTACACACACCACACACCCACACACACACCACACACACAGCCAACCATGTACAATTCCACCTATACCACTTGCGAGAACTTTTGATTAAAATTTACTGTTGACTTTACACCTAATAATAGCACGTACAAACAGACCGCACCCAATCTCTTTGGTCTTCCATGGCGTCCAATTGACCCACTTCGCGTAATTTGGCCATCCCCTTATTTTTTCCTGGCGAGACCCTAATTTTTCGACCAACCCTTTGGTCTTTCCAGGGTGCAATTTGAGAGAACCGAAGATTTGACCTTTTGTAATCTACGGTACAATTTTGATGCCTCAGCTTTGATGCCTCCAACTTTGTGATGCCATCTTTGAAGTCAGCATTATGGATGATTCATCTTGATTGACGTCATCTTTTCGGTTTCATCTTTTGATGACTCCAGATTTATTGAGGTCAGTCACATTTGGGATGATTCAATTACGCCAATTTTGATGGTTCCCAATCACCGGTAAGGGTGGTCTAGAGTGTTCTATTAGTTTCTATTGAGTATAGTATGTAGTGCCCACGGTGTAGTGCCAAGTGAGTGCCAATGAGAGATGACAAGGGTACGTGCCAATGAAGTGGCCCCAAGTGAGTGCCCCAACATAGTGCACCATAGTGCCAACTGCTAGTGCCACCTTTTTTTCAAGCTTTTCTCTAGCTCCCCTGAGGCCGGTGAGAATACCCTAATATGGGTGTCTTACCCCTAGTAATAAGGTTATAGGAATCGCATTGGTGTATTATACAATCTGCTAGAAAATGCTTCCTACTAAATGATTAGTCATTTTTTTATCAATCACTATAAGCACTACACTGGCCATAGACACTTACACTAGCCATATACACTTACACTCACACGTACAGGTACACTTTACACTTACACTCCCACACTCGAAGCTCAATTTTGTTGCGTCATCTTTGATGAAAAGTTCATCTTGATACCACCTATATGATGATTCATCTTTGATGACTCATCCTTTTTGATCTACCTTAGTTCACAAGCTGACCCACAGGACGCAGCAAGCCCCCTCCCGCAAAGGATGTTAGGCCCCGCCACCCGCAGGTGCCGTCCCGCCTGCGTCAGCCAGCCGGCAGCCGCTTCCTTGACTGCTGTGCCCCGCAAGGCCGCCAATATCTTCGCCGTAACCGCCTCCCGCGTGCGCCTCTGCATGGCGCCACTTACTCCCGCGTTGCCACACCCGACCCGTAGCGCCCGCCAGGCGCAATATTCCCGCCCGAATGAAAAAATATATATACTATGAGTCATTCATTTGTATTTCATACTTAAACATTTTTATTAAAAACATTTTCGCGAACCTAAAACTGGAACCTCATTACATACATCTTTTATATTTTACTTTAATACTTTTTAATTTATAAATTTTTAAAATCGATAATGTAAGAAGAAAAAAAACCCAGAGTGTCATATATATATTAACATTTATTTTACTCCAATTGTACGAAATTTTATTAAAACATAACATATAGAGTACCTTAAAGGCGGGTAAATCAGTAAAATCAAAGAGGGTTACCTAACACCTAAGTGGTTAGTAGCACTTTTTGTTTTACTGCTTTACTGCTTTAAACTCATGTGTGTACTGCTTTATACTCATATGTTTTACCTTGGGGCTTCCTATATAACAAACTTTTTTACATATTTATTAAATTACATCCTTAAAGCAGAAATCAGTTAAATCAATAGAGGTGTTACAAAGAAACAAGCGGCGTGAGTGTATGCTTTGTTGTGTACTGCTTTAACGAGTGCTTTTAACTCCATGTTGTTACTGGCCTTTAATTCATATGTTTTACTGCTTTTAACTCATATATTTATAACATTACATACCTTAAAGCAGTAAATCAGTAAACTCCCTAGAGATGCTACATAGCACAAGGGGATTTAGGTATGCTTTTGTTTTACTTTTTACTGCTTTAAACTCAAACTCTGACTAAGAACTTTTAACTCATATTGTTTACTCCTTTAACTCATATATTTATTAACATTACATACCTCAAAAGCTAACATAGAGTAAAATGAACTAAGAAAATGAGGTGTGACCTAACACCAAGGAGGGTATTAGTATGCTTTCTCATGTTTTACTGCTTTTACTGCTTTTAACTCATTTTTAAATCTTTTACTCCTTTACTGCTTTAACTTTCATATATCTTTATTAACATTCTGTTTTTTATTTTGTTTAATACTTTTTATTTATTTATTATATTTTATTTATTTTAATCTATTAATACTTTGATTTATTTTTATATTCTTATTTTTATTATTATACTTAGGGTTATTTACTTCATCCTATTGTTATTATTATTTAAACACACATACACACACACAACACACTTACACTTATACAACATTCACTATGGACACTTATACAACACATTCACTTATGACATTAACATTTACCCATAGACACTACATTTACACTATAGTCATCTCAAATCACACACACCACACACTTAAGCTTATACACACATTCACTATGGACACTTATACACCACATTCCACTTATGGGACCACTCATACTATTTAAAGCCCCATACACTTACCATACACTGCACCACACACATTCACACAGGAGTTACTTACACTCCCCACACAATTCTAAGCTGTACACCGCAGATTTACTTACCACTCACACCAGATTTACTTTCACTCACACACAGATCTTACTTACACTCACTTCACATTTACTTACTACTTGCACACACAAGATTTACTTCACACAAGCGAGCGAGGGATCGTTTACCTAACACACACAGATCCTTCATTACACTCACAACACAGATAATTTTACTTACACACACACAACACACACCCACACACTCACTTACAATAGTAACGGTATAATTTATTAAAGACGATTTTTACATGTTTGAATTAAAAACGTCGACATTATACTTACTCATTCAAATATAACTAAAATTATTTTTCAAGTTCTTAAAAACTTCTATTAATAAGATCCAATCATTATCTTTGAACATAGAATTTATATTAACTGTTAATACTTTTTTGTTTATAATTTTGTGATTAACTATTCAAGTTTTAAAAAAACTTTTAACTAAAATTTTATCGAATTTTGATTAAAAACAAATTTACGTACCTTACAAGCAATTAAATCACGTATACGATCAGCTAAGGTCCACGCCTCACTAGGGGCACCCCTCACCCACCGCTAGACGCTATTGCCACGTTTGTTCTATTGACTTACTGCTCGACTTACCGCTTTACATCATCTTTAGCCATGTAATAAGCTAGTAAAAATAACCAAAATAAGCTCTTTCTTCTCTGCTAACATAGACATGTATTTTTTTAAAATCGTTCCTAGTTCTTGAATATTTATTTAACAAAAGTAACAATTACTTCACTTTACATTTATATTATTCCGCTCCTTGAAGATAGTTAACAAAAATATTTCAAAGTTTTTTAAATAATTCGGATTTTCTTTATGTGAGTTATTATTATTATTATTATCTATGTACATTGACAAATCCATCACGACGAAACACAACATAAACCCCGCCACTCCTTACAGATATCGAAAACTGACCTCTCTCTCTGTAAATGTGTGAAATAACTACTTTAGGCCTAAATTTAGGGATGAATCTCAGCTTGCCTTTAGCCCCTCGGTGCTGGCGAATCTTAGGCCTTAATTCCAGGTCAACTAAGTATATTTTCAAACTGACCTTTTTCTGAAAATGTGGTGTAATAACTACGTTAGGCCTAAATTTCCAGCGAATAGCCCTTTTATGTATCCCATGCTGACTTAAGCCTAATACAGCGTCAATAAAAGTGAGTTCCAGTATCAAGATCAATAATCATTTGTTTATTATTATTTTGCTATAATATATAAATATTTCAAAATTCTGAAACATGCTGGATCGGTAGATCCTTTAAAGCAGGTAAGAAAGGAATGTTTTCCCCCTTACTTGTGATAAAGCGTCGGCGTAATCCTTATTCTCTATATGACCTCGTATGGATTTGGTAAAAACGAGGAATGTATCTTTACGGACTGTTCTCGATACAATTAACTTTTCTTTAAACTTGTATTTTGAGCAGGTGTGTATTTATTATCTTTTAGACCCCAACTCTCGATTTAAAAATCAGTACGTCATTGTTAGCTGTTAAGCGGTTGCACAAAGGTTATCTGATTTGTATTAAAAGTTTTAATTTTTACTAAGTGTATATCATATTTATAATAAATTCTTACATTGAGGATAATTATTAATTTCACTAAAATAGATAAAATTAATTCACTAGATTTATAGATCACGTGAAGCAAAAAACGCAAGAGCGCCCGCAACAAGCGCGACCCCGTGATGCGGAACACGACGGCCTAATGAATCCCGCAGCGGCGAATATTTAACTACGCCGGTCGCGAAATATAGGAGCCGTTGTATTTCAAAGTTTAAGCTGTATGGCATACATCCTAGAGGATTGAATATCTTTTTGGACACCTCCCATTCAGTATGCTATACACTATGTAGTTTGTATATACGTATTCCCAAGCGTATATTTATGGACGAATAGTTATAAACATATGTTCAAGCGCATTCAGAGGTTTATTTAAAACCTCCTGGTATATCCAGTGTTATTAAAAACCAAGTGAGATATTCTTGATGGTTATCGAATGGTTCTAAGATATTTTAGCAAGAGTTTATGAAGCGTGTGACATACTTCGATTGTAATTTTGAAGTATACATGAATATTGATACCAATAACTGGACAATCCATTAAAAGAGAGAATTACGCGTTTGTTTACAATGAGGTAAGTTTATTATGCATGTTCACGTGTAATTAACTAATATAGTAATATAGTAATTTATGTAATAATATTGTGAGAATTAAAACAAACTTTTGCATAACTCCTATACATAGTGAAAAGATTAACAAACGCTAAATGACATACACTGAAAGAGTAGGGAATGGGAGTACACCCCATATAACATTAACTCTACGTCGTATGTAGGTGTAACTTTAAGGCATATAAAACTTGTTTTACATGTCTTAAAGTAATAAGATCTTAAAGCCATACCACAAAGAGGCACATGGCCCAGCGTTTGCTATCAGAGTACATCCGGACTATTTGTTCTCTTTCCCTCAAGGAATTATAACTTTAAATAAAATAAAACAAACTGCTTTTCTAACTAAAACAAAATGATTTCATTTTCAAAACTAAATTGGTTTTTCAAGAAACTTTTACCAGTGAAATTCGTATTTTCTATAAAAATAAAAATTAAAAATGTTTCAAGTAAGAAATAAAATGTATGACTCATAATATAGGAAACGGATATATTGAAATATACAAAAAAATGATGGTAATGGAAAGTTTACAACGGCATATCATAAAGGAAAATATTTTCGCGACCGCCGCGGTAGTAATGATTACGCCGGCGGGTTCATGGGGCGTCGTTTCCGCACCGGGTCGCCGCTTGCGGGCGCTTTTGCAGTTTTGCTTCACGTGATTCCCTTCTATTATATGAATTCTACTGGAATTATTATTATGTAATCTTCTGAAGTGGCCTTATGACCAACTTATATAATTACTTTCCTCAATAATTAGAGTTATCTATTAATTAAGCCCCATATGATATACTTATAGCTTAAAAGATTTTAAATAATAGACACTTTAATACCAAATCAAGACTTTCTGTGCACCTGACTTAAACACCGCTAAAATGACTTATGATTTTAAAAATGAGGCAAGTGTTCGCGTCGGTCTAAAAGATAACCTAAAACACACCTGCTCAAAACAAGTTTGTTTAAAGAACAAAATTAATTTTCACTAGAAAGACGATAAATAATCTCTGACCAATCACCAATACGAGTTCATATAGAGATTAAGGATTACGCCCGACCCATAATCCACAACGTAAGTGAGAAAACCCATTTCCGTTCTTATCTCTGCTAAAGGATCTTACCATTCCCAGCTATTGTTTTTCAGTTTTTGTAGGAGAGTTAATATGCTAAAATAATAACAATCGATTTAACTAATATCGAGTGGAACCACCCTGAATCATGGTATTAGGCTTAAATCAGCATGGGATACCAAAAAAGGGCTTACCTAAAATTTAGCCTCTACATAAAGTCACTATTTGCACCACATTTTAATCAAGAAAAAGGTCAGTTGAATAGTGATTTTGCACCTGGGAATTAGTGCCTAAACGCCCCGCGGCTACAAAAAGACATATCTATTCATGTTTAGGCCAAGGTAGTTCTTTCAACTCATTTTTACCAGATCGGGAATGTCATTTCCCGATTTACATTGGAGTGCGGGTTGTTGTGTTTTTGCTCGTGATGAGGATTGTCAATGGTACATAGATTATAACTAATAATTAATGAATAATAAAGAAAATCCGAATTATTTAAAAAATTTGAAATGATTTTAGTAACATCAAGCGAATAATATAAATAACATTGAATAATTGTTATTTTTTAAATAAAAACTTTAGAAAGATTTTTAATTAACTAATACATGTTATTAGCACGAGAAGAAACTATTGTTGTTATTTTATACCTTGATTACATTGGCTTATAAGAGATGTAACAGCAATAGAACGTCAATAGAACCAAATCCTTCTGTCGGCGATAGCTTCGGTGTACGTCTACTGTGCTGTGAGGCTTACCGGTGTAATTGCTAGGGGCTGACCATTATGATTTTACTGATTTCATTCTTTAAGGTACGTAAATATATGTTTTTAATATAATTTGAATAAAATATAGTAACAAAGTTATCCTTTTAATTGATTACAATTTTTGAAAAATTATAAACAAAAAAGTATTAAATTTATAAACAGTTAATAATAAATTCTTTGTTCAAAGATAATGATTGTTTATTATAGAAGGTTTTTAAGAAACTTTTGAAAATAATTTTCACGTATATATGTGTCGACTTCATGTTAGTTAGATATAAATAACTATGCTGTGGTAATTAAAACATTAAAAATGTGTTTAAATAAATTATACGTTAATATGTGTAAGTGCAGCTATGTCGCCGTGTAGGGCATGTGGTCGTGTGTGTGGTGGTGTTTGGTCGTAGCGTCGTTAAGTAAAATCTGCTTGTTAAACTGTGTGAGTGTAAGTAAATCTGTGTAGTGTAATAAATCTGTGTGTGAGTGTAAGTAAATCTGCTCGTGTTAAGGCCTAAGTAAAATCTGTAGGGCAGTGGTGTAAGTAAATCTGCCTTCTTACTGCTGTGTGAGTGTATAGTAAATGTCGTTGAGTGCTAAGTTAAAACATCTGTGCCGTGTGTATAAGGTAAATCTTGGCAGTGTGAGGCTGTAAGTAAATTCTGTGCTTCTTGTGAGTGTGGGTGACTGTGTGGTGCTGTCTACCCTTAGGTCGATGGTTGTAAGAGTGTAAATGTAGTGTCTCTTACGGTTAAATGTTAAGTGTCTTAGTTGTAAAATGTGGTATAAGGATTAAGTGTGTGTGTGCTTCGGTGTGTGTGTGTGTGCACCATGGTTGTGTGGTGACCGACAGCGTCTCTCGTGTTATAAGTGTGGGTGAAGGAAATGTAAGTTAAGATCCTGATGGGGTTAAATCGTCAAAAGTTCATACGTGAATGTTTCCGGTATAGGAGCGTGCACTAGTGAAAGTGGTGTATCAAGTGTAATCGTTTATGTGTGTGTGTTGTGTGTGTGTGCGTGTTGATTTATGTGTGCTGTTGTGTGTAGTGCCTACACCTAGGCGCCTTCCTTTACTGTGCGTGTCGTGCGTGTGGCTGAGTCTTCGTGTTTGTGAATGTGGTGTTCTACAACTTAATATTAACCACTAGTCGGCATTTAAGTCTAAATAACACTAAAAGTGTATAAAATTCTTCTTAAATTAAAATTAAAGAAAATAACAATTAATAAAAAGTAATAAAAATATAATAAAAAATAAATTCAAAAACTAATAATATAACAATAAAAAATTTATTAAAACAACAGCTGACATATAAAGCATATATGTATGGTTTAAAAATGTAGAGACGTACTTCGAGGAGGAAAGGAAAACATAGATGATTTAAAGTCGTAAAGCATGAGTTAAACCAGGTTGGGGAGAAACAGTTAAATACAAATAAATGTTCTATAAAACCGCTTAGCCGTCGTTAGTTACAAGGAAGAAAGGATCACTGATCTGATACAGAGAAACTCAGATGCATATAGTCGCTTCGTAGATGGTAAAAATGTGTCGGTTTCACATCATACTGAGAAAGTCAGATAAAACAGTCGCTTCGTAGATGGTAAAAATGTGTCGGTTTCACAACTCATTCATTCTACGCCGGAACTGTCAAGCCCGGACTCATGGGAAAGCTTCAAAGAAAATCTGTCGATTTGTTTGAACCCATTATCTTCTTTCAGCTGCTTCGAAACTTATGAAAAGTTCAAGGAAGTACAGTGGAATTCCGATCTCTCTTTAACTGAGTATATCACTGAAGCGCAAAAGTCACTTCAAAACTTTATCGATTCAGCCTCCCTCCTGCATGACGTAAGTTTCACTCCGAAACAGAGGAGGTTATTCTTGTTCTCATCATTATACAGACTACAATGTAAAACCTCAGTTTAAGAAAGTGGTAGTGGAGGAATTCAATATTCAGAATTCAATTCCACGACAGATTCAACAATATTTAAAGAAAAGCCACTCGCTTAATAATGGAAAGTTAGCTTCGTCGTCATACAAAAGTTCTGATTTTTCTCCTCAAGTACCGGTATATGCTGCTCAAACTGAGAAACCCACAGTCTCTCAATCTTTTTCACAGTCACACATTGTGAAAACTCGAGTTCCTCAATCTCAATCATCTCCAAAAATTCATGTTTCAAGCCAAGTCTCTCCTCCTTCACAAGCGCAAAGTAAGTTATACTGTTACAACTGCGAGAGACATGGACACGGTACAAGTAGTTGTATCTATCCTCCCTTCTGTTCAATGTGTAACAAATATCATGTACGTGGTTCAAAAGCTTTCTGTAGGAATACTTCATGGAGTCCTTTCTCTGAGAATGCTCTAAAAAGGACGAAAATAATAACTCCATTTGAACAAGCCAATTTTCAACAATCGCGAAATCCGCATTTATCAAACTCGAACTCTCGTAATCATAGGCCTCAAAATGTTCAAATTCAAAGGTATAAAAATCAACAACAGAATAGATCTAATGGTAAATAGATTAGTGTCACAAAGGTAGTTTTATTTCTACTAATAAATACATAATCACCATGAATGCTTTTACATACATTGTCTTCTTTTATAATAAAATAACACTCGTATTTTTATTATCGGATTATTTACAAATAAACTATATTATTTATTTGGAAATATATATATAGATCAGTACAGGCGCTGACATACGCGTATATATTTATACATCGATATATATATATATATATATATATATATATATATATATATATATATATATATATATATATATATATATATATATATATATATATATACCTCAGTATAGCATTGGGTATATTGTCCTCATTCGAAACAGGCGGTATTCAATCCCAGAGAAGGCACGATTTCTTTTTCTGTCATTATATGTTCTTCTTTATTTACATCCTTCTTAATTGCGATTAATATGCAATATTTAATATATATATATATATATATATATATATATATATATATATATATATATATATATATATATATATATATATATATATATATATATATATATATATATATATATATAGAATAAAGATATTGTGGTAACTAGAAAACTGTAACATCTACAGGAAAATAAATAAATATTTGATATCTGGAAGCTATTGCATCGATGAAACTAAAAAAAATTTATTTTATTTTAATATTATTATTAATAACAACTTAAAATTACTAAAATCTGAGACCTGAAATATTGTACGTTCTGATTGACCTTGAAACCTGCATTAGTCTCGAGAGCAAAAGTTGCCAAATACCACTTTTTTACGCTTTGGAGAAAATATTATTTTTTCTTTATATCCTTTAGGGTTCGAGCTGACGGAGGGACAGAGGCCCGTCGTCCCCGGTAGGCCGAGAAACCCGACTCTGTCCATCGTTCTTGCTTACCCGTGGGATATTCTTTAGTGAAAAAAGAAGCCCATTATGGCAACTCGGCGCCTTCCGACTAATATAGCTTTTTCCATTTCAAAACTTGTAAATTTTCCAACAATTTTAATTTTTTAAAGCTTTATTTTTTTAATTTATTTTCACTAGGGGTAAAATGTCTCCTGATTAATAAAATGACATTTATTTTCATTTAGCCGTGTTATAGTTAAGTTACATGCCTGGCTTCCGATGCTGACTATATATATATATATATATATATATATATATATATATATATATATATATATATATATATATATATATATATATATATATATATATATATATATATATATATATATATATATATATATATATATAAAGTTCACACCTCGCGGGCATGGCCCTATTCAAGGAGGGGAACTTTCTAGGTAATTTCTACCTAGGATCCGAACTAGGATTCGAACCCGTGACCTTGCCATGCGACTCCGTCGCTCTACCGTTTGTGCCACGGTAGCATATATATATATATATATATATATATATATATATATATATATATATATATATATATATATATATTTTTATATATATAGTATAGTAGTAGTTATATATATATATATATATATATATATATATATATATGTGCCAATATATATATATATATATATATATATATATATATAAACGATATTTTTTAAGCCGATATATCGATATTTGTACCGATAGTATCGAAGGCAATTTGATATTTTTTAAAATATCGATTATCGATATATCGATATTTTTTATATATATCGGCATCCCTGGTCACTACACTGACAGTACTAATTGCACCACGCACTAAGCGTTTATTACAGCCCTGTAATATGCATTTGTTAAGGCCCTACAGTAAGCATTTTTAAATGCCGACACTAAGCATTTGTAACTGCCCTGCACTAAGCATTTACTCCTGCCCTGTATTAAGCATTTTACGGCCCTGCACTAAGCATTTTTACTGCCATGTACTAGGCATTTTAAAGTCCTTGTACCACAGACCACAGTATCTCTACTGCTTGTACTTTAGTATTTTTACGGTCAATAGAAGGCTGATGAATCTTAAGAAATTTCGTAAAATGTATTTAATTATTTATGAGGTCGTGGTATTGCCTTAATAATATCGGTACAACTCAACAAATATTTTTTGTTTAAAACTTTTGATATTTAAATGCTATAATTAATATAAAAGAAAAATAAAATATAAGGAAATAAATTCATAGAAAATAATATAAATATGAGAAAGCATAATAAATAAATAAAACAATATAAAAAAGTATAAATACTAAATAATTACACATGTAATGAAATATAATACACACGAAAACAGTAAAGAAATAAATAAAAAATAAATAAAATAAATAAAAAATATATTCAAGGGACATTCCTAGTCACAAAAGGCCTACAAATATATTTAACACTTACTTATACCTATTGTATATTATTATAATATACAATAAGTATAAGTAAGTGTTAAGTATATTTGTAGGCCTTTTGTGACTAGGAATGTCCCTTGAATATATTTATTTTAACCATCTAGATGAACTTTCTTAAAATTCTTATTAAATTGTATAAAATTTTTAAAAAGTAAATATGCAAATTATGGGATTTAAATTATAATGAAATTATATAGAAAATAGCCAAATGTAAATATGAAAACATGATAATAAATAAAGCAATGTTAAATAAGTACCGTATAGGCTATATATATATATATATATATATATATATATATATATATATATATATATATATATATATATATATATATATATATATATATATATATATATATATATATATATAGAGAAAGATATATATATATAAATATATAAGATATATAGATATATATATATATATATATATATATATATATATACTCTCTTATATATGCAAGTTTGGCTGCTTTATTGTTGACCAACTAGAATGTTGCTAGATGTATAAATTGTTCCAAAATATTTATTTAAAAAATTAAAAATATAGTGAAGCAAAATTATTTTAAAAATATGTTCCTTTTATAAAAGATTATAAAATAAGGAAAAGCCTCACTCTATACATAGCTTATCATTCAATATTTTAAGATTACCAATGTTATTAAATTAATTTCTAGTGACGTAAGAATTATTGCTGCTGTTAAATGTTTTTTATTATTATTATTATTATTATTATTATTATTATTATTATTATTATTTATTATTATTATTATTATTATTATTATTATTATTATTATTTATTATTATTATTATTATTATTATTATTATTATTATTATTATTATTATTATTATTATTATTATTATTATTATTATTATTATTATTATTATTATTATTATTATTACTAATTCCTAGATAAGCAGGCAATGATAATTTTGGTACTTTTTTTTAGAATTTCTGGCACCTTTGCAGTACAATTTGTTGAGTTAAGCTAAGAATAGTGTGAGGCTATTATTTTGCTTTTGCGTTCTAATTTGATTTATAAATTATATTGCTTCACTGATTTTAAGAAAAGAAAATTCTTTCAAATATATGAATTTATTACAAATATTTAGTACAATAATAATAATAATAATAATAATAATAATAATAATAATAATAATAATAATAATAATAATAATAATAATAATAATAATAATAATAATAATAATAATGGCCAAACTAAAGAAGTTACCCGCATGATATCTTGAAAACTAAGATAGGTACAAGAAAACTGATAACATATATGAATCAGCGTATGAAAGAAAATGGAAATGGAATTTTTTTTTTTTTATCTCCAAACTACGATAGGTAAGAGAAAAACTAAAAACATATATGGAATCTGTGTATAAATATTTTTTTAGGGGGCTCGAGCCGAGGTGGGACAGAGGGGGGACGTCTTCCATACCCCGTAGGGGAGTGGCCCCGGCGACACCCAAATACCAAAGAGCGGGGTTCCAAGACCTCCCGGAGGGGGGGAATAGTCCAACCCCGTCGTCCCCCGAGGCCGAGAGACCTTCGACTCTTGCATCTTGCGGTTTACCCTGTGGGGTACCTTAGTTAAAAATAAAATTTTTTGAATCCTGTTTATCTAAACTTACCGTACCTATAGTACTTCCGTAGATATAAAAATAAAAAAGTTAATTTTTTTTTCATTTTTCCATACAAATTTCATAATGCTGATTCCATATATGTTATCGGTTTTCTTGTATCTATCTTAGTTTTCAAAGAATTATTTACAACACACACACACACACACACACACACACACACACACACACACACAATAATACACACAGACTCAAATTAGTTATCTGAAAACATTTAACAGCAGCAATGTTCCAACACGTCACTAGAAATTAATTACTAATCTTAAAATATTGACGATGTTATGAGGTTTTCCATTTTATAACGCAAAGGAATCAATTGTCAATTATGCGTCTAAAATGAGCGATTTCCAGTGTGAATATTTATATTGTTCCATACTTGATTTCGGAGTTTATCTAAGAAATTGCCATATATATATATATATATATATATATATATATATATATATATATATATATATATATATATATATATATATATATATATATATATATATATATATATATATATATATATATATATATATATATATATATATATATATATATATATATATAGGCAATTCTAGATGTTATATAATAGAAATTTCTGAACATAAAACGTACCAAAATGTTGCTAGGATGTATATAAATTGTTCCAAAATATTTATTTAAAAAATTAAAAATATAGTGAAGCAAAATTATTTTAAAAATATGTTCCTTTTATAAAAGATTATAAAATAAGGAAAAGCCTCACTCTATACATAGCTTATCATTCAATATTTTAAGATTACCAATGTTATTTAATTAATTTCTAGTGACGTAAGAATTATTGCTGCTGTTAAATGTTTTCAGATAACTAATTTTATTTAATTATTATTATTATTATTATTATTATTATTATTATTATTATTATTATTATTATTATTATATTATTATTATGGTGAAATCCAAGAAGTTACCCGTTATGGCGCACGAAAACGCGAAAGTGTTTCACGATAAATGTGAAACGGTTAAACACCTGAACTGAAACTGAACGAAGTACAAC
>JABUQX010092803.1:5000-14081 GCA_015478945.1 Trachelipus rathkii
AAATCTTTTTTCTTTAAAGCTCTCTTCAATCTTTCATTAGCTTCCAATAACAGTTTGCCTGCACTTCCACTTTGCTCTGCTTCTTCTTTTCGTAGCTTCTTTGGCAGAAAGCAGTCAGGAAATTTTTTTTCTTTTTTGGTCAAGTTGTTTTTTGTTGTCCTTTTCAGCAATTTTTTGTCTTGTTCAGCCTTTGCAGCTTCATCTTCGCAGTCTCCTTTTTCCCTCTTTCTCCTACCAAGTAAGCAATGTATTGTTTATATGCTATAAGCGTCCCATGGAAAGGACTCTGAGTTGTAGAGAAAATAAGGTAAGGTTTGGTTATAATACATTTTAAGGAGCATCTTTTAACAGGTGATTAAAGCCATTTAAAGTTCTCTTTGACATAGATGGATGCTCTGGTACTTGTAAAGTTCTGCTCTGGAAATGTGAAAAAATGCTCTTTGCCACATCTGCATTCACCATGTGAAGCGACACTTTTACTACTTTTCAAATGTTGGAGTAATTCTTGAGTGTGTTGTACTGTAGATGGATCAGTTTTTATTAAAAACTATGCCAATACAGACTATAATATTTTTTTTCAGACTCTGGTTCAGCTTTTTCCAATTGTATTGAGTAACTCATGACATATAGCTTACCTGAAAAGTTTTACGAAGTCCATTGCAAGAAGCAAAACTGTAAGTCCGCAGATCACATTCAAGCACCGACCAATTAGTTCATAGCCAGTAGTTTTAGGCATCGATCAGCATACAGTTGATAATCTTCTACACAGAGGGGCAATGGTGTGGACTTGTTATTTTGATCACTTGAAATTTTCCATATTTTGATTACATTAAACTAGGCAAATTATGAATTTGCTAACTCGCAATTTTCGTTTCCATTCAACTTTGCTGTAATTGATATGAACTGCTTTCTTTGAATGTTGTATAACTGCCTGGAAGCCATTTGAGGAAATGTTTATGCATTTCATGTATATTTTACAAAACATTTCGCTGTCTGACTGTTTCTTTTCCCACACTAATTTTGAACCCTTGAGGATCAGTTCTATCCAACCAAAACATTTGAAACTTACATCTTCCCATCTTTAAAAATTTCAAATTTCAAAAAACTTTATTCAATTATTATTTAAAATTATTTTAAACAACCTGAAAATTAAAAATTTAAACAAATTATTTACCTATGTTTTCCAGTTCTTGAGTTCAAAAACTGTTTTGTAGTTAAACCACATTTTTAATTCAGTCACAGGTAAAACAAGAAAAAGATATCTCCAAGTAACCTACTTGCCCTAAAAAAGTGAAGAAAAGTGAAGAAAAGTGTAAAATTGCTTAAAAAAGTGAAAAAAAATGACTAAGCTAAAAAAAGTGTAAAAAAAGTGAAAAAAGTGTACCGCTACAAGCCCTGCCGCTCTGATCCTTCTAACTATCTTGCTATAGCTCTCACTTGTATTGTATCTAAGATCTTTGAAACCCGTCTCAACTCTGACTTCTTAGATTATCTGGAAACTCATTCCTTTCTTTCCGATAGCCAGTACGGCTTTCAGCGCTCGAGGTTCTTCTGGCGATATACTTTCCTATCTAACAGATTTATGGTTTTCAGCTCTTAGGAACTACGGGGAGACTTGCGTGGTGGCGCTTGACATATATAAAGAATTTGACAGGGTATGGCACGCGTCACTGCTCTCCAAGCTCCCCTCCTTTGGGTTTCCTCTTTCTCTTTGCTTAATTATGTTTAGCTTTCTTTCAAATCTCTAAATATCGGCTGTTATTTTTTTTGTTTTTGTTTTTTACAGTTATCACCACCGCTCACGGGCAAAGCCCTATTCAGGGAGGGGGTGCTACACTCAACAAAATTTCAACTAACGCAAATTACGCAGATGAGCACAGGCGCGGGCTTTAAAGTGAGGAGATTAAATTGAGTAGGAAACACAGAAGATGGAGAGAATTCCACAGAACAGAGGGTGCAGAAGAAGGAGACGCCGCAGCGAACTAGTCCAGGAGTTACTACATCAATCAAAAACTCATGGGCGACACAGCACCAGTGCCTTGTTGCTACGTAAGGGCGTTTAAAGAGGTGGCAACCGAGTGGAAAGTTCCCTCGAGCACCTGCCGCTACGGTACCTATAGAAAAGAATAAAGCACCAACATCGCGGCCGCAAAGATAGAGGGTCAAGTGAACCTAGAAAATACAGGGACAGGTGTTGATGGGGCCGGACTTCTTTTCTTTTCGAATTCAATAGTGGTGTTCCTCAGGTTTTTGTCTTATCTCATCACTTTATTCCTACTTTTCATTATGATCTTCTCACCTGCACATCTAACTCTAATCCACTCATATACCGATGACTCGACCCCTTCATTCTCAACTCATTTCAGTCTGCTTGCTCTTTTACTTCTAGAATTGCCTGTCTCGTCTTAATCTTCCCTATTCTATTCTCGCTGATCTGGATAGATATTTCCGGATGGGGTCGTCTGAACCTTGTGCAATTCAATTCTTTAAAATCCCAACTTTCTGCAAATCTCCTTCTCTAGAACCCTTCTAACTTACTTATCTCTTTCGACGGTTCTGTCGTATCTCCTGTTGCACAATTATAAACATCCTTGGCTTTTCAACATAAACAAAAAAATGTCTTGGAAACCTCATGTCAGAACGGTTGCTAGCTCGGGGCGCGCCCTCAAAGGAACTGGGAGTTCTGCTAGACTGCGAGACTTTTTCCCCTCTTCTCATTCTATGTTGCTCCAGCTATACAAGGGTCTCATGCCGACCTGTATGGAGTAGCTGGGATTGTAGCTTGCTCTCATATCGGGGGTGGGGGAGGCCCTCTGTTTCACCCGGCTTTTTGGTATAGGGTCAAGTCCAAAGGCCACGAAGGCTTATAACTGTTCTGTTGGGCTTTTTCTCTATTCTATAGGCACGCCAGCGGCAAGTGCTCTCTAGGGAACTTATCATTTGCGTAAAGCCCGCACCTTTCGACGCCCATCGTAGGCACAAAGGAGTACTTGCATCTGGCGCAACGTTTGTGTTGATAATTGGTAACTCCAGGCTAAGTCGCTGTGGTGCTTCCATTCTTCCCCCCACCTCTGTTCTGTGGAATTCTCTTCCATCTTCTGCATGTCCTGCTGTATTTAATCTCCCTCCACTTTAAAGCCTGCGTCCTTGCTCATCTGCGTATTTGCGCTTTAGAGGGTGACTTTTGAGCGTACTACACCCCCTCGCTTGAATAGGATTCTGACTGTGGAATGGTGATGACAACTTGTAAAAAAGAATCCTTAGGTGGGCAAAGATAGTGGCAATTAACTAATCCCTTACTCAAACTCCATCCAAAACATCAATTTTAGATTATCCCAGAAAACCGCACTATTCAAACATTACCCTCAGATGGACATATGTCGCAACCACACACACTTTTACCTATTCAAACTTAAATTTAACTTTTTAGAATCTAGGCACTCACACACGACAAAAATCTACCAAGCAATCACCACAAAGTCGTCGCTCATTCAGAATTGCAAATCTTTCTATCCCCCTCTCATTTCTTAAAACACCAACACAACACATTTCACATCACACCACTCATTTTCACACCTTTTCCTTCCATCTTTGTTTCATCACAGCTAGCAACTCAAATTTGCCCCATTCTAAATGCATCCATGCACCTCTCTAACTCTTCTCCTCAACCATTTATTCTCTGACAATTTCATGTATCCATTACGATTTCATACATTTTTCGCCAGAAAGATACGAACGCCGCTTACGGCGATTCAGAAACCTTCTCTGAGCTATCATTAGCATTCCTGTCAAAAGATAAGTGGTAGTGGGACAGCCACCCAACTACCACCATCACTTAGTTGCTTTCGACGACACGCAGCAGGACATACAATGTCTGCAATTTTTTCTCCCTCACACATAAGGATATAAGGGATAGGGATTGTCTGTAAGAGATGTTGTCTAGAAGTGGTGTGGATATAAGTATGTGTATATAATGATGTTGGATAAAGAAATGGTGTCTCAAAGATGTTTGTCTGAGGAATGAGTGTGGGATATAAACGCAGAACAGAAAGGCTAACCCATTAGGCACTGGAATGCCATACATTGGAATATATATATATATATATATATATAGTATATATTAATATATATATATATATTATATATATTATATATATAGTATATATTATATATATATATATAATATATATATATATATATTAATATATAATATATATATATATTAAAATGAGTTTTATATTATCAAAATTCTATAATATTTGTTCAATTAATCGGTAAAAAATCGGAAAAAATTGCCGATGACGATGACGATTTTGAAAAAAATATGCGCGATGGCGATGACGATTAATCGTCCCATCACTAATATATATATATATATATATATTATTAATATATATACATATTACATATATATTAATATAATATATATATATATATATATATATATATATATATACCGTAAAGAGGGGTGACTTTGACCGGTTTTTGACTTTAAGTGCTTGTCAAATCGTGTTAAATAATTTTATAAATAATATCACATATACATATTTTTAGTTTAAGGTTATACTTTACTTACCTAAAATTTGAAGGTTCTGCATTTAGTGGTTTTTCTGTTTTTAGCTAAAATAGGGTGGTCAAAGTCACCCCCCCCTGTTGGGGTGACTTTGACTGGGGGTTAAAAAAAAAAATAAATAAAAAAATAAATAAATAAATAAAATAAAAGCAATTACATTATTATATAATTTAATAATAATGTAGTGGTGAATATATATGAAGCCATTTTTTGCTTTTTAAAGCCATTTTTTGCTGGTCAAAGTCACCCCAGGACCCAAAAATAAGGAAAAATAAAAAAAAAATTAAAAAAAATTAAACAAAACATAAACAATAATTAAAAATAAATAATATTATATAATTTAATATAATGTAATATATAATATATTTGAAGCCATTTTTTGCTGGTTAAAGCCCTTTTTTTGCTGGGTAAAGTGTCACCCCAGGAACGCCCAAAAAAAGGAAATTCAAAATATAACCACAGAATAATAAAAAACATAATTAAAAGCAAAATATGTGCAACCATTTCCTTAACAAAGATCGAGTTGAACATATATATGAGCCATTTTTGGCTGGTCAAAGTCACCCCATAACCCAAAAAGACCCCAGTCAAAGGTCACCCAGTGATTTGACGGCTAGTAATAAACTTTTTTTTTATTTTTTATTGTACTAATCTAAGTAAATATACACACTATATTGTACCCAAGCCTTTCTACATAGGTTATCGTAAATATAAGTTGTTCCTCTTACTTACAGTTTATTTTTTATATTCACAACATGTTGTACAAAAGGGTGAAAAATTGAAATTTTTTTACGATACATCAACCAAATGTAATATTTTTTTTAATATTTAAATTTCACTATATCGATTATAGTATATTTCCTAGTACAATGCATATAATGTCAAAATCTATGAAGCATTTTTCCATGTTCTCTAATAATTTTTTGAGTTGCGCTGCAATATAGAGAAGGGGTCGAAAATGGTCAAAGTCACCCCGTAGGTCAAAGTCACCCCTCTTTATGGTATATATTATACTGATTACAGCGCTGTAGGTGGGTTTTTTTTTATTGGAAACTCATACGGGGGAACACCCTAAAATGCGACACTTGGCTAAAAAATTAGATTTGTGAAGTTTTAGCTCAATCGTGCCTCATTGACGTTAAAATCTTGAACAATTGTTATTTTTTGGAAAATTCATGGTGTTCTTATAAATTGAAAAACTGGTTTAATCCCCATAGAAACTTGATTTAGGTCTCATTTTGTTCACAGTTTTATTACCTTCAAATTGCATCATAAACACTTTTTAGCTACAACCTATAGTTTCTAAGATATTTGCATTTTTCAATCAGAGTGGTGGGTAGTTTATTAGAAAAAGTTGCTTTCCTCTGGACAATGCAAGAGAAAGATATTAGTTTTTGTTATTTTTTCCTTTCATTATATTATAATATTAATGTCATGGTTCATTTTTGTTACCAAGTTTACTATTTATTAATAAATTTTTTTTTTCAGAATGCAAATAACTCTGAAATAAGACTCTCCCTTATCAATTGACTCTTTGAAATTTGGTTTCCATTCAGTAGACCTATTAAACCTATTTATTAATATTTACTTTGTGCTTTGTGAGTTGGTCGAGTTATTTTTTTTGGTGATGGCTTTTCTCTTCATCTAATACAAAATTTAATGAGAAAATGAATTTAGGGCAGAAAGACAAAATTTAAGCCGTTTTCGTTTTGGCAATATTCTTACGAATTCTTAGAAAATAAGAACGTTCCTCAAAAAAAAAACCGTTCGTTTTGTTGTCAATTTTTAAGAAAAATTTGAGAATATTCACCAAACGTAAGAATTTTTGACAAATTCCGTAAGATTCCTATTTCGCTGTCCGGGCTGCAGTCTTATATCTTACGAAAAATGTAAACAAAGAAATGATGCCAGAAAGCAGTCATGAAATTTTTTCCTTTACTTTTCTTACATGGAATATCAATTTTTTTTTTATTAATGACTTTAAGGGTAATGAATGTGTCAAATATTTGTGTGGTTTTCACATTTTAATTCTCTTTAAATGTTCATAAAAATGCATGATAATGTTCTTCACTATGCTGGTGGCCGTTTAAACATTTTTCGTTTGCGCCATTTTTGATGAACAAGATGTTAAATGTCACTTTTCATTATTTATTTTCTTGGTAACTCATGAAATATTATTTTTTGTTTCAATATCGTGTAATTTCAAGTTCATAATGTGAATAACATATAATGAGTATCCACTCTCATCCTCTCTCTCTCTCTCTCTCCTCTCTCTCTATATATATATATATTATATATATATATAATATATTTATATTATATATATATATATATATATAATATATATATATATAATATATATATTATATATATATATATATATATTATAATATTACCAAACACTGAAAATTACCTTTAAGAGCTGAAGGAGACAAGGGCCATAATCTCTCCTCCATTTTTTTTTATAGTCTCCAAAAAAGTAAAATATTCTGGAACATCATCATTATTCTTCCTTTTCATAATAATACCCTCCAAATCCTTGAAGTTCAAAACAGCTGATTCCATGTAAACAAGTTTCTGAGAATTCGCGGTCGTTTTGGCACGAAACCGTTCTTAAAATGCGTAAGATTTTGTCTTATCGAGCGTAAGACAAAATGCTAAAACGAAAACGGCTTTAATTGGCTACATGACTCATCAAATTCTTGGTAGTATAAGTTACCATCAAATAGTCATGCTTTACGTAGTTTATTTTACAATATACGCCAAGTAGAGTTAAATACAAAAGAAGCTGCAAGACTAACAATACGGGAAGTTTTAATTTTTGAGGAGAAAGCAAGGATGCAAACAAAACACTTAAAAGATTGCACTGCGAAACTTGATAAACTTTATGATGAGTGGAAAAAACTACAAAAAATTTCTACTAGAACTGCTAACGCAGCTCAAATTCAGAAGGAAGAAGCGTTTAAGGCCACCCTTGATGACCTGTTTGACATTGCCCATCAGGATACATTTCAAAAGGTCAAAGAAGACGAGGCGTTTTTGCTTCAACAAAGAGAAAAGGACGCCCAGGTTGCTTGGGAGGCGTTGATGTTAAATTCTCAAAAGTAGAAGAGAAACGAGAAAAAAGACAAGCATCTGAGATGGCAAGAGTAACAAAATCCAGATATTTAGAATAGGGCTGCAATATTTTATTTATTTATTTAATGCTCTTTACATATATTTTTATTTTATTTTATTTAATATTTTCACTTTTTTTTTACTTTTATTTTTACTTTTTGCATTCAGTCAATTCTACCAATATGGTTTGACCGTTTATATTATGAATATAATCGATTCTGAAGAGTTTACTACTTCCTGCTATTTACTATTTATTTATGAAGCACGAGTAAACGTTATAAATATTTTACGCCTAGAAATAACAATGAGAAATAATATATGTTTTTGAATCATTTTAAATGAATGAGTCACAGGAGATTTCTCTCTCCATCAGCGGGATTCGAACATTGGACACCGCGTTTGCAAGTGGTTATACGATTGCTCTAACCACTAGGCTCCACGTCCCCAAAAAGAACGCTTCAAGCGTAGTTTTTAAAGCACCCGGTTTTCTCATCCCATATTTTAATTTATTAACCTCTTTACTGTGGTACATCGCTAAATGATTGGTGTATGTTTTATTTTTAGAATTAGAAGAGGTTGAATCTTGGACTCCAGCAAATCAGATGTAGAAGACTTTGAGGATAATATTCAATGCACAGAGGTAGTAGACATAAGGACACAGGAAGAGGAGCCAGTTAGAAAGAAAAGAAAATACAGCCGAGGAACTAAAAAAATTATTAATGAAAAATTATCATTATTATTAGATAGGTGTGCTATATCAGATAGAGATGCAGTTCGAATAATAAGAGTGCTTGTGTTTTATTCGAAGTTAATGGGGAAAAACCTGTTGTATCTACCATGTCGCCACCACATTTTGGAAATAGTGTTGAGATCAGTTTTTGAATGTAAAATGGGAGTAATAACTTGTCCTCAACCAGATATTTTAAAAAAATTTCAAAGTGAATGGTCTAACATAAACCAATCAAAATACAAATCTGGAATTGAAGATAAAAATATAAGAAATAAAATAACTAATGCTGATCAAATTTCTAAATACCTTTTAGAGCAATTAAAAATTCAACATCCTAGGGATGATTATAAAGAATTGATTAAACTTTGCTTGATATTTTTGGGACGTCTTCCATCAAAGAACATGTTTTTCAATTTCGGGAGCTTTCACCACGCTAGGTGGATGGCAAAAGGAATTTATTCTCTTAAAATATATCTGTTTAAAGATCAATTAAACTTACAAATTTAGAAAGAAAAGGCCTTGAAGACATTGTTTATTTCATTATAAATATATATGTTAATCAGCTTGGTTTGACGGCCCCCAAACCATCTTTAGCTCCCAACCAAGACCAACAATTATTGAAATCGTTAGTGGAGTATAAGGAAATCGATAAGGAGATAGC
>JABUQX010092804.1:15000-23199 GCA_015478945.1 Trachelipus rathkii
TGGGCAGTGCGTCCAGATATGAAATTAAATAACCATTTTTTTTGTAATTGTTAAAAAAAGGTTGAGTTTAGGATATTTTGAATGAATATATGTCTAAGTACTATGTCGAATGCTTTACTAATGTCGATAGCAAGAAGCATTGTTCCAAGTGATGGTGTTTTGTTTAATCCATTTAGACGTTTTGTATGATGTTTGCTAGAGCTGTTGAGGTGGAGTGGGATTTTTGAAGCCATGTTGGTAATTTGAGGTGTAAAAGTGGGGTTGGATTTTGGTGAGTATGATCTTCTCCATTAGTTTAATTGTGGTGTTCCGCAAAGTTCTGTTTTGTCTTCAACTTTAATCCTACTTTTCAATAACGATCTTCTCAGCTACATTTCCAGCTCTGTTTATTCTCCTTCCGATGATTCAACTCTCCATTCTTCCACTCATTTCAAATCTGCATCCTCATTTTATCTGTAGTTGCTTCTCGTCTTCAGCTTTCCGATTCTATTCTTGCCGATCTGGATGGTATCTTCCGGTGGGTTGGCTTCAATCTTGTGAAATTCAACTCTTTAAAAATTCAATATTTCCACAACTCCTTCGGTAAGAGAAAAAAACACAACTATCCTATTTTATTCGACGGCTCTCTGGTTTTACCTGTAGATAACATAAACATTCTTTGACTAAATGTAAACAATAAACTATCTTAAAAACCTCATAGTACAATGGTGTCTAAGGTGGCCTCGAAAAAACGGGAAGTTCTGCTCAGGCTGAGAGAAGTTTTTCACTATAACAGTTACTGCAATTTTTCAAGAGTCTTTTCCGCTCTTGTATGAAGTACTGTTCGCACAGGTGGCTTCAATTCCAGCCTTCTTTTACGGACTAGCACATCTAACACAAATCTCACAGAGCACCGTATCCATTCACACTTAGGCACAACACGAGTACTAGCACAATCATCAATAAGACTCAAAAGACCTTAATAATAAATTGTCTCCTATTTTCAAACCACATTTGGCCAGCTATCTCTGCGACCTTTACTATAGGTACTACCAATGGCAAGGTCCGCTCAAGGAATTGAGCTTCGACATAATCTCACCTCAATTACATCTCCCACATAGCTCAAAGGGTGGCCTACTTTCTCATAAATTCTTTATGAATTTTGGGAACCTAAGGCTGTTAAATTGTGGTGCCTCCTGATTTCCAGAATCCTCACCTTCTGTGGAATTCCCTACCTTCATCTGCTTTTTTCCACTTGCATTTAATCTCTCTCTTTTATCCTAATTTTAAAGGCTAATTCACGCTATCACTCCGCTCACTCTCAGATTTGTGGTTTGCTCATTAGGATTAGGTGATTCCTTCATTTACTACATATTCCTATTTCTCTATCCTAATAATATAGTGAGACCTAAACCCTCACTTGATCCCACAGCCTATGACGTATTTTTGACATGACACATTGATAGCACTAAATGCACAATACTAGAGATGATCATTGAAAAATTATATTTCAATTATTAGCCTAATATATAAACAAAGCTTTAAACAGTTTTCCATTGAGTTCAATATAATCTCTCTCTCTCTCTCTCTCTCTCTCTCTCTCTCTCTCTCAATCTCTTCTTCTCCCTCTCTCTCTCTCTCTCTCTCTTTCTCTCTCTCTCTTCTCTCTCTCTCCTCGCTCTCTCTCTCTCTCTCTCTCTCACACCCATAACACACACTATTCACTACATATACACCAACACTACATACACATCTCACACACACACCCACACACCCACACGATGCACACACCACATCAAACACACACAAATAAGAGACTTTTTCCATGAATGAATAATTATGATATTAATTTTTTTTTCTCTGTCTATTTCTCCTGACCACCTTGTCAAAAAAAAGGAAAAATTGTTTCCTTCTAGCAAAAAGCGTTTTGTTTGAATTTGTAGTTTTTTTATATTTTTGTTTTGTTTTTGGAGGTATTTGGTTTTTGCGTTGCTTTTAGCTGATAAATTCTTGTATTCTGTTAAATTGTTTTCCATTTGAAATATTTTTTAAAAAAGAGCTTTTGTTGTTGTTATTTTTTATTTAAGTAAAAGGATGGACAGATTCTATTGTCTCTTTCTGATATTTTTAGATCAATTTCGCGTTTTTCACCAACCTAATTTTTTTTTTTATAACAATATCATTTATCAAAATCAATTTATCTGATAATTTTCCTTAATATATTATATATATATTTATATATAATTATATATATATATATATTATATATAATATATAAGTATATTATATATATTATATATTATATTATATATATATATTATATATATATATATATTATATATATATATATATATTATTATATATAATATATATATATATAATTATATTAATATATATATTATATAGTATATATTTTATTATATATATTATATAGTAGTATATATATTATATATATATATGATATATCATATATCATATATGACATTTATAAGCTGTTGACTTCGTTTAGGTTAAGGTTAGGTTAATTTAGGGTTAATGTTTGGTTAGGTTAGGTTGGTTAGGTTAGGGCTAGGCTAGGTTAGGTTTCTGAGGGTTAGGTTAGTTAGGTTAGGTTAGAGTTAGGTTAGGTTAGGTTAGGTTAGGTTAGGTTATGTTAAGATTAGGGTAGGTTAGGCTTTATGATGGTTAGGTTTAGGTTAGGTTAGGTTAGGCTTAGTTAGGTTAGGTTAGGTTAGGTTACGTTACGTTAGTTAGGCTACGTTACCATTTACTAATGTATTTTACCCTAAAATTATTAAAATAACGATCCATTAATTATTGATTTTCGCTCCTGGATGTCAATACTTATTAATAGCATATATTATATTTATATATTATATATATATATATATATTATTCTATATATATGATATATATAATTATATATATATATATATATATATATATAATATATATATATATATATGTTTATAATATATATATGTTATATATTATATATATATATATTATATATATATATGGTAGAGGCATGTGTGGATAAGATCTTTACATTGAAACAAATGATTTGTAGAAAATGAGGGAGAAGAGAATAAATTGTATTTAGGTTTTATGGATTTGCACAGACGTATAATAGAGTTAATAGGGAAGCGTATTGGGCAGGTGTTAGTTGATATATGGTGTTTGGTGTTGGGGCTTCTGATCGGAATCAAAAGTATGTATGACGATAGTGAGCGTGTGTAAGAAATAAATGTGTTCAATGAGTGAATTGGTTGTTAGGATTAATAGGCGGAGTAAGGACAGGGTTGGTGTTTATGTCTCCTTGGTTACTTCATTTGTATATGGATTGGTGGTTATGAAAGATATTTGGGTGGGGATGGCAGGAAATGTGTTAGAATGGTGGAGAATGGAGTTGAGTGGAGGGTGCCTATCCCTATTATATGCGGATGATTGGTTTTGTGTGGGCGAGAAATGTTAGAGAGTTGAGAGGATTGTTAGGTTTAGTAGAGTTTCAGGTGTGTTGTGAAGAGGAGGGGCTTGAAGTAAACGTGGATAAGAGTAAGGTTTGTTGTGAGTGAGGACATGCTCCTCAGTGTGAAGTTATGTTAGAGTGTGAGCAGCTGGAAACAGTGTTCCTGAGTTTTAAAATTATTTTAGGGTATATGTTGATGAGAAGGGAACGGACGGATGCAGGTGTAGTAGGAAAGTTGTGAATGGCGGGAAGGTGGCTGGTGCAATTAATATCGTTTCGGTGAATGCAAAGGGACTAAGTCTGAGTGTGCTAGGGTCTTAACAGTGAGGGTATGTTGTTACTGTGTATTGTATGGTAGTGAAAACTATGGTGGGGATAAGAAGTATAGATCTAAAGGTTCAATGTTGTTCAGATGGACAATCTTAGGGGGTTGCTAGGTGTGAGAAGAATTATAAATAAAAGGAGGAATGAACGTTTAGAGAGTGGTTGTGGTGTGAAGAAGAGGGGTAATGTGTATGGAATAAATGGAACGTAGTGTTGAGATGGTGTTGGTCATGTGGAAAGGATGAATGATAGTAGGTTTGGTTAAGCGGATGTATATTGTGGTGAGTGTGTTGGGTATCGACCGGCTGGGAGACGGAAGAAATAGTGGATTGAGTCGGTGAGCGAATGTCCTGAGGATGAGAAATTGTGATGTTTGGCAGTTAGGCCGAGAATAAAGGTGCTATGATAGGATATAATGGCGTGGGTTTTGTATGTGGGGGTCATGGTTGTTGCCACCTGGCCTAAGGGATGAGACCGCTTACATTGACGATTTTATCCATAGTTGATGGGTCCGGTCGCGGTCTCCATGATGCTCTGGGTGATTTTCTGTAATGTGGACGTAGCTCCACTAATTAGTTGGTACAGATGGGTGGCGGTAAGCTGGGCTTTTTTGTTCGACGTTTGTCATGTTCTTCCTTACTGCTTTTCTTGTTCCGTATGCTTTGTACAGCAAGAAATGCAAAAGGGGATGGAGGACATGGAAAGGTGAATGGAAGAGAGAATGGTTAAGTAATATTATATTATATATAATGATATATATTATTATAATTATATATAGCTATTATATTATATATATATAGTATATAATATATATATATACCTATATAATATTTAAATATATATTACATATATATAAATCTATATATATATATATATATAATTATATATTATATATATTAATTATATATATATATATTATATTTTATAATATATATTATCATATATCTTATATATTATATATATAAGTATTATATATTAATATGTATATATATAGTATATCAATATTTATATTATATATATCATAATATTCATTATTAATTTAGTATTTATATATATACTATAATATATATATAATATATATATAGTATATTATATTTATAGTATATATAGTTAAATATATATATATTTAATAGATATAATATAATATATATATTAATATATTATATATATTATTATGATACTAATAATAATAATATTTGATATACTGATATATATCATATATATATTTATATGTATATATTATATAAATATAGATATATATAATTATTAATATATAATTTTAAATTGTATATTATTTATATATATATATTACTGATATATGTATATATATATTATATTATATATATAATATATATATTTTTTTATACGCTTTGACCATCTTGCAGCGAACAAGAAGATTTCTTTTTGCCTTACCAGTTGTTTTTGGATTCTTTCTTCTCTCTCTGTTGTTTGGGTGGAACCTCTGTTCTGCACTTGTTCATTTTTATCAATATCGAGTATATGATTAATGCATTCGAGGCTTCGAGCGGTTCGGATGCTTCTACGGTATCCACTCGCTGACCATAAGGAATTTGGTGTTTTTAGGTTATCTCATTTGTACTGGTTGTTATTTATTGGTTTTCATCCTTATCATCATCAATCATCATCATCATCATATTCAACTATGTTTTAAGTATTCCATGATAGAATTTCAAAATGAATTTAAAATATCTTATTTGAAGTATAATTGTTGATTTTCAGAATTAAATTTCGAGTCGCTATATATTATATAATATTTTATATAATAATTAGTATATATATATATAATATGTTATATATATTATATGATATATATATAATATAATTTATTATAATATATATTATATATATTATATATATACCGTATTATTATTATATATATGTGTTTTTTTATATATAGTGTATATATAATATATATATATAGTATATATATTTATATATATTATATATATATATATGTATATTATAGTTTCATAATTATATATTATATATCATATACATATTAGTATATATATATATGAATTATATAATATATATATTATATTATGAGGGTAGAGTACACGCATACCCTCGAACGATGAAATTTACCCGTCCCCATTTTTAATGGTGCGTCTTTCCTCTTTTGCGCGTTCATCCAGTGTCTTCAACTCAGAAATGGATCACCTGCATCCCAGGCAACGATATTAGCTAACCACATTTTATCATGCCACATTATATACAACATGGATTAAAGTACAAACATAAAAAGGTATAATAAAGTTATATCAGGTAATGCCCCACTTCTAGATAACAGCCTTACAGACATCCCTACTAACTCATAATCCCTGTGGTGCGGGGGAACGGATTTTCCACTCGTATGTCCTGCGTTGGTCCGTAGATCGACTAAGGGGCGTGGTGTTGGGTTGGCTTGCCTACTTACTACCTATCTATTTCTTGCCAGGGAATGCTCATGGCAGGCCTCGGAGAAGGTCGTGATCGCGGTAAGCGATTCTAATTTTCGGCGAATTGTATGAATCGTATGCGGGTAAATGGAATGTCAGAGGAATAACAATTAGAGGAGAGAGAGAGAGGTGATTGATGTATTTAGAAGGGCAATTTGATTGCTCGCTGTGACTGGATGAAACAAAGATGAAAGGAAAAGGTGAAATTAAGTGGTTGTGATGTGAAATTTGTGCGTGCTGGTGTTGGAAGAGAATGAGAGATGGAGAGAAGGAGTTCAATTTTGGATGAGTGACCTGTGGTATGAAGCTATGGTAGACTGTTGTATTGTGTTGGAGTTTAGGAGGATGCTGGATTTTGTTTGTGAGAACTAGAAATAAGGTCAAGGTATGTGTTGTTGTGTGACATGTGGTCCATCTGAGGGAAAGTTGAAGAGAGTACGATTTTGTTTGGGATAGATCTGAATTGTTGTTGGTGGGGTGAGTAGGGGTTATTGCTTCAGATTGATGTTTGGTTGGGGGACCTGAATGGTTGGATAGGTGATCGAAAAAAGAGGGATGGTATACAGGTTGGGTTTTGGGTGGGGGAAAAATGATTAATGGTAGGAAGGGGATTGATTTTGTGAAGAGAGAGGTATGTGTGTAGTAAATACTTTCTTTAAACACAAAGTATCATAAGTATACTAGAGTTTTGGTGTAGGTAGAGATGGTTCTGGAAGTGAAAAGTATGAGTTTGTTTTTGTGTTGGTGAAGAAAGAATGTTGAAGTATGTGTTGTGGATGTTTATAATATAGGGTTTTAGGGAATGGGATTACGGTCGGAGTTAGTGTGTGTCTTATGTAAAGTTTAAGTTAGTGGGTGGTGGTGTTGTTGGGTGTTGGGCTTTGTGATGGAGTGTAGAATGGTGATAGTCGATTAAGGAAGTAGGTAAATTATTAAGAGTGAGAAGTTAAGTTGGTGAGATTAATAAGGATAAGTTGATTGTAGAGAGCGCTGCTTTGCGGTTCTTAGGTTGTTTAGAATACTGTTGTGTTTTTTGTGGTGTTGTAATGGTTGACAAGTTGATACGTGAGCAAATGCTGGGGGCAAATGGAAGGAAGCATATTGTTAGTAGTTGCAAAGGAGTGTGTGGATGTGCTAAATGTAGGAAGTTAAGAATGTGTTAAAGTAGGAAGGTGGTGGAATGAAGAGGGGTGATGAAGGGTCGTGGTGGGGTGTTATTAGGTAAAAAGAAGTCGTGGTTGATGTAACTAATGAACAAATTGAAAGTCGCAAAAGAGGATGCTTGGAAATTAAATAAGGAGGAAAAAGAATACTAAATAGGTGTATACGTGTAGGAGAAAACAAGAGGTATATGAACAGTTGTTTTGGAAGTGGTAGTATGAGTATGATGTGTTTACAAGCAAGGAAATGGGATAGCTCTTTCGTGGAGGAAGCGCGAAAGGTTAAGATGAGTAATAAGGGGATATGGGCTTGGGGCTTAGTAGGAGTTAATGGAATGAGGGATGGGTGTTGGTCTTTTTGTACTTTGATGAGATATGATGAGGGAGTGGTGGATTAAGGATGATGGATTTATGGTTATTTTATTATTATGTTTTGAAGTTGTTCGAACTTCGAAATTCTGCAGACAATATTAACGTAGAGTATGTGAGGTGTTAGTTGATGTGTGCGTTTTGATGGTTTTTCAAGAAGGAATAGGTATTTTGGGGATGGAGCGTTATTAGTAAGGAGGAGGTAATGGGTAGGGTGAGAAAGTTTAAAGAATGGTTAAATCTGCAGGTATAGATGAAATTACATATTGATGAATTAACCATGAGTGCGGAGGCGAGGATGGTGCATTGGATTTGGATTTGGAAGTTGTGTAATAAAGCGTTTATGGAAGGGTATAGTTAACGGGATTGGATGGAGTAGCGGTATAAGGTTGTGCCGCTTGTAATAAGGTAAGGAAGAAAAGGGGAAGTATTAAATGAA
>JABUQX010092805.1:0-5000 GCA_015478945.1 Trachelipus rathkii
AACATTTATATTTGAAAATATTTTTCAACGGAGATTATTAAATAATCTCTTCGCTACTTTTATAGGAGAGTTAAAATTTTGTGTGAAAATTCACAGTTATACGAATGTAATGTGAGTATATATATATATATATATATATATATATATATATATATATATATTATATATATAATATATATATATATAATATATATAATTAATATATATAATATAATATATATATATTATATATATACATATAAATATTGTTCCTGGGCTCCCCTTATTTGGGGAGTCAATATCATTTCTAGAAACCCGGCAACCTCCATTGGGCGGAGCCACAGGTCTCTCAGGAAGGAGATTTGATATTTATTCTGTGAGGACCGAGTGGGAGGCACCTCAGCAGAAGATGTTCTACAGTTTTGGCTTCTATTAAGCATCTACGAGAGAGTGAGGAAGGAGATCCTCGAGGTCGAAACCTGTATTTGTATTCCTGGGGATCCAAAACAACTCTCCCCCCACAAACTAAGCTTTAAGAGGACAAAAGAATTCCCTCCCTTCCCCAAACAATACTACAATCACTACAATATTCTTGCACAACACTATTACAATATATCCAATAAACCTACCACGCAAATAATAGAAAAATAATGCGAAGTATCAAAAAAACGCAATTAGAAATCAACCACAACCCTCTATTTTCTACACAAGAAATAACCGTACTTATCGAAACCTTAACATAGAAACACTTTGGCCTGTCGCTATAGTCATTTGATATAACAAAATATTCTTGAACAAATCTTTACAAAATTTTATAAACCACCAAAAAAAAAGCAATAATCATACCCAAATTAAAATCCAGAAAAGATCCCAACCTCCCTTTTTTATATCGACCCATATCCTTCCTCTCCTCCTCCTTGGAGAAGATCATACTTCACCAAAGTTCAACCCAATTTTCACTCTCCAAATCACCAAAAAATCCCCAAAATGGCTTTTCTTCCTCAACATCCCTAGCAAATATCACACAAAACATCGTTCAATAGGTTTATCAGGACACAGCCCACAGGAACAATACTCCTGGCTATTGGAGCATCAGTAAAAGCGTTCGACACGCGGGCTACCTTAGAAACATACTTCATTCCATAAATTCTAAATTCACCCTTTCATAACAATTTACAAAAAAAAAAATGGTTATCTAATTTTATATATCTGGACGCACTGAGCAACCAGCAAACATCAAATTTCATTAAAACTGTAAAACGAGAAATAAAGACCCCAGGGGAGCCCTTATTCTTCACTCCTGTTTAAACCTCTTTACAAGGTTGCTATCCCTACCCTCCTAAACTCGGAAAGTGTCCGCAAAACTGAAGAATCTACCGCAGTGAATAACCATGTAAAATATCATACCCCTCGTGCCCACTGCCCACAATTTTCTCTTCAAAATTTTACCTAAATCACCTAAAAGCTTAATTATTCATAAATCCAACAGGAGTAATATCGCGGCTGCCAAGGAAAACGCTCTATAACCTTGCGATCACCAATACAGACACCAATCATCCATGCACCCACTAAGCAACCCTTAAAAAACTGCCATCATCCCCCTAAAACAAAAACCTAAAATTCTCGGAATAACCTTCGACACCCACTACACCTTTACACCTCACAATTCGAAACATCATAAGCACAGCAAACAAGAAATTGAAAATGTCCTTCGAACCCTATCCCAACAGAGCAGTTCGGAGCAGATGAAACAAACTACACCTTTAAATCAACTACATAGAAGACAAATTCACAAGGAACCACAATCAACTAAGGGTCACAGTTCTTGGGTATCCTTCTACCTCATCTATTATAGAATTAATTTTGGCAAAGAATACAATTCACTTCAAAAACAGTTTTGTCTACAAAAACAACCCCTAGCCCAACAAAAATTCTTCCCCATCTCAGAATGCAATATATTTTTTATTGCACAATTCTACGCCAAGACTCTTTACCCTACCCACCCACGCAATAGCTACCTACAAGAACACACTACTATACATCGCTTAAAATCCACCCTCCCCTCTTTCGCTGCCCTCTACTACGGCCGAACTCCCTAGACCCTTCCCCCTCAAAATTAGAGATGACATTACTCTCAAAACACATCACATTTCCCCATTAAACACCTTCTGACACAATGATGACGGCTCAACAACATCCACCAAATCACCTCAAAACTCCAGTCCCCGAAATATCCTCGACTCAGAAAAAACACAACTCCCTCGAAAGATGCAGATATCACTTTCTGAGATTAAGATCCGGGCAAACTCCGGGATCTCCAGGATAGTTATAGATATATATTATATATATTTATATAGTATATATTATATATATATATATAATATATATATATATAATATATATATATATAGTATACTTAAATAATAAATAACCATTAATAACGATTTGGGAAAACATCTTGTAACGTTAGATCATTGCACGCGGTACAATGGCATTTCTTTATGCCAAACGCATTCAGCCAGGACGAAAAGATAATTTTCAAACTCTATCTGGAGTACTGAGGATAAGTTTTGATGAGGAATAATATGAAACTCCATCAAGATTTTAAGACGGAAGATAGATCGAGCACAAAAATCGGACAGTATAAGGAAGAAGATAGTATAATATATATATATATATAGTATTATATAGTATATATAGTCTATATATTGAAGTTACACTATATCATATAGGCTAAATATTATTTTATTTGATTTAAAATTATTAATTTGTTTTTAATTAAAATAAAGGTTTGTATTTCTTATTTTATATACAGTATATGTATCTTCATCTATATAGAGAAGAAGATTCTTTACATATGTAGAATATATTATATATATATATATTATATAATATATATATATATATGTATGATTATATATAGTATATATATATATATATATAAATATTATAATATATATATATATATTATATATTATATATTATATATTATATTAATGATATATATATATAATAGTTATAGTACGGATATATCATAGTATAGAGAGAGAGATGAGGAGAGAGAGGATGAGAGAGAGAGATGAGAGAGAGAGAGAGGAGAGAGAGAGGCGAGAGAGTCTGGTTATGTTGATTTAATTCTGTTAAGTGCTCTTGTAACATCTTCAAAAATGGAAGCAATTTTCATGGAAAACCTTCAACAAATGAGGCGAATTTTTTGGACTTTCAAAACAACAACGATGATTTTCCCGATTTTCACAGATTTTCAATTGTTTGGTCGTCTTTTTTATATATACTCTATAAAGAAAATTTCTTCTATAAAAAAATCACAGCCCCATAAGCAAAACTTGGAGGGTCCATGATGTACATTTATTATTAATCTAGAAACATTTTATTTTATTTATAGAAAATACCCTTTTTGAAATTTGAATAAATATTTAAAAGGTTTTTTTTTTATGAAATCAATTAAAAATTCATTAATTAAAAATGTGTTCTAAATTGATCTCTAACAGTAAAAGCAATAAAGGTAGTAAAGCCATACCAGCACCCCTCAGGCTACCTCTACCAACCAGGTATTGGGCTGCTGCTTACTGCTTACTAGCTTCACTCGTCCTATTATCTAACACACATTTTGTGAAAATAAATACTTCATAATATATTAAATGATATTTGTATATGTATAAAAATATAACATAAAAGAATATAAAAATCAAGACTTATATATATTACATAAAATATAAATACTATATTAACACGCAGCTATATCTGTATGTTCTTGTAGTTTCAACAAGAGAATTAAAAGTTACTAACGTTGTTACACTTGATTTTAAAACTTGGTTGATAACAAAACAAGTAGTAGTTGTAGTAGTAGTATATTATTAATAGCTATGTTAGTAGTAGTAGTAGTATTAAGAAAGATCTTAGTAGTAGTTAGTAGTAGTAGTATAGGTAGTAGTAAGTAGAACTCCGATTGAAAATTTTTTATTAATCCCAACTCAAATAGTCCCATTGAACCCATGACTTTTAAACATTTCTTATTACAATAAAGAAAGAATAACTTTAATTTTCATTTTACTTATTATCTTAAACCTATATAACATGACTAAATAAATATATTTTAAATTGAAACATTTACGAGTTGTAGCGCTATTCCGTTTTCTTACACTTTTAATATTTCTTCTTTTCAAAGAGACACTTGTTTTATAATTTTAATTTCTTTTTAACTAAACATTACCTATAATGATTTTGAGTAGTACAATCAGTTTCTTAAAATTGAGAAACATGTATATTTCCTCATATTTCTTATGTAAATTATAAACTATTATAAGTTTTTCATTTTGTTTAAAGTTTTACTACATTTTAGTAAAAAAATCAACAAATCAATAGATCAAACGTTAATCAGTCACCCTCCCTACTCTCTCTCTCTCTCTCTCTCACTCTTCTCTCTCTCTCACTCTCTCTTCATATCTCTCTCTCTCTTCTCTCTCTCTCATATACTATGAACCGGCTTCTATTTCCTCTCTCTTTATCTTCTATCACCCTTAATTCTATTGATTAAGCGATTAAAGTCAAACAATCAATTGATCAAGTATAATACCTTAATTGAAAAGCTTTGTGAATAAACTCCACATAAAAATAATTTATATAATTTAATAAATAGAATCATTTCTGAGCGACAACATACTTATACTAGCCTAAACTACGAGCCATAACCAACTTTTGAGGCTAGCACCACCCTAAGATGGCCCCACCGGGATGTAACCTCGTCTTCGTATGAGAATTTTACCTCTAAGCATAAGGAGGAATAACTATAATCCTGAAGGGGATATGATGTCTCTAAGACTCCCTAGTGGGAGTTGTCCGATTACTTTTATGGATGGGTCGCTCAAGTGGCCAATTGATGCTACTTAAATATATAGTTAATATATATTAATATTATTTATAAATATATATATAATATATTATATATATATACTATATATATATATAATAAATAATATATATATAATATATATAACTATATA
>JABUQX010092805.1:7500-12500 GCA_015478945.1 Trachelipus rathkii
TAAAATTGTTCAATTTTACCATTAAACTAGCTCTTCCGATAAAATATGGGTAGTACTACCCTCCAGTGGGTGAATATTTTGGTTTTTAGTAGGAACTTTTTTTAGGATGTTTTTAAGTTAAAAATAACAGTGATTGGGAAAAAACTTGACGCAACATGTGATATTTTTTTTTCCAAAAGTAAACAGTTTGTCGTCTTGCAACACCGGATTTAGGAGAGTTGTGTGAAGGGTCTCTGTCATTATTTCGGAAATATATATTCTTGATAAACTGTGAGTTCAGAACAAGTTTTGAAAGTAGCATCGTAGGTTTTTTTTGGAATTCATGTTACAATGTAGCAGGAATTGCAACGTATTAACATATAAGTACACTGGAATGGAGGCTCAGGGGAGTGGTAGACTGCATCCAATGTCTTCAAAAGTGGTTAGCTTTAAAACTACTGTAATTACATTTTAAAAATTTTGTTTATTAGTGGTATTTATAATTGGGCTATTAGGAAAAATGTTAACCCTAATCCTAAATTTTAAAATAGGAAAAATATATCTCAAGTTAAATGTGTGGAATTTTTTCCAATAAGAGTCTTTGTTCCCAAACAACCAAAAACAACCAATCATTGCAAGACGCTCGGGAGACTCAAAATTAGAAGCATGAATCTAATAGGAGAAATTTTAGGTTTAAGTTTAGGTTTGTTATTAAGAGAACAGCATCTTCAAGATAGTATTCTCGCTAAGCTTGTCCTGCTATAACAAAAAAATGCATTTTCTGGACTATTCAGAAGAGACGCTTGTTACAGCATAGGTTCGATTACTTTACTCAAAGCAGATTGCTTGAAAACATTTGATAAAAAATTTATGAGTAGTAATTAAAACAACAGTGATTAACCGGTATCGACAAAACCTAATCGACAAAATCTGATTTTGATAAATTGGATAATATCATCATTATTCACCGGAAAATGAAAATAATACATAATAACATATTTGCGTAGATTTAAACAAGGTATTCAAGTCAACATCGACCACCAGAAATAGATGAAACCTTTCATAAGGCTTGAAAATAATCAAAAGGGATTGTTTGAGGTTCACCACAAAATTTACTTATTCAGAAGGCAATCACTCATCACTGAATGCTTTCCAAAGAACTATAGGCCCTATTTTAATCTTTTGACTGCAACGTAGGGAATATAATTCTCGTTTGAAATTTTGCTTCATAATTTTATAATGCATTAACACAATGATTTCACAATTCACAGTGTGAATCGAAAAACAAATCAGCGTGATGGCATTTTTATTTTGCATTCTGTGTAGAGTTGTAACCCTTTTTAAAAAAGAAAACAAAACAAAAAACAGTGATATTATTAAAATGAAAGGGCTTTTATCTATACGAAGTACGTGAAGATATCCTTGAAGTATTAATAATTTTTTTTGTCAAATATATTTAATTGTGAAAAAAACTTTTTAAAAACAGGAAATCATGACTTTTTTGTCTATTTGGAAGAGTATTTCTCCGGAACATAATGAGTAACTGTGGCAAACAAACCGGTATTGAATAACCTTCAATAGTTGGCTTTCACAGGGGATTATCTGAGGTTCCTAAAGAAATATTTTTTATATGAGGACTGTTCTGTTTCACCAAGACACCACACTGCTGAGGTAAAATTTCCCTCACGAGTTGCGAGAAACTTTGAAAGTATGCACTCAGGTTGGAAAATAAAATCAAGGGTCTATAGTTTGCCAATCAATACTAAGGAATGATAAAAATTTTCAGTGTTACATAATGAAGTCAGACGGTTGCCAAAAGTAGCATCATGACTTTTCGAAATTTTTGAGTATTCATTGTGAAATGTGAGGAGTTGGAAAATGGTTAGAAAAGTCTCTGTTAATTGTAATTATGTACCAATTTGATGATGTACAAACATGTTGTGAAAGTAATAATTAAACATTTTTAAAGTCTAATATTATTGTTGAGCTTATGAGTAAAAATGATCCTTTTAAGACATCACAAACAAACGAATGTTTGAGGATAATGGCAAAGCGATTTCTCATGATTACTTTAAAAAAATGAGCTATAATTTTAGAGTGATTGTTTTGACATTTGTATGCAAGGAGTAAGTATCTGATTTGTTTTTATATCATTCAAATCTGAAATATAAAAAACTCCAAGTTAAATCGTTATTCAAACTGTATCGATTATCAGTAACTTCAAGAACCTATTACTAACAACGTCAGTAGATAATCAAAAAGTCTGCGCAGCTGTGAAATGTTTCCACTTGCGTTTTCAAAACTTCTTATTATGGTGACACTGTTCTTAATTCCAAAAAATTCAAAAATGAAAATTGACAGATATCATTAAGCACAATACGACATTAATCTATATAAAAAAAATTTTTTTTTTAAATTTTTGGGACAAGATTTTATAGATCAGTGGAATTTCAAAAATTGTACCATGGATAGGCCTGCAATATATATATATATATATTATATATATATATATATATATACTATATATATATATATAATATATATATATATATAATATATATATATATATATATAAATATAATATAATATAAATATACATAGTATATATATATATATATATATATATAATATATATATATAATATATATAGTGTGTGTGTGTGTAAAAAAATAATAAATACTCTGATAACTTTTATATAAATAATTTATTTGCAACAATTTTAATTTTCAAATATAATGCAGTTAATAAATAATAAATTATATACATAAATTATCAACAAATTATCAGTTCATTTGCCACTCTTGACACCGGGGATAAATTTGACAAGAGTGTGAGTTTTTCAGGATGGCACATTTGACAGCAGCTGTGTCAGGCATCTTGAAACGCTCCAGTAAAGAGTATGGTTTTTCTTCTCGTTTTCTCTAATCATAAAAACAAAAGGTCTGTTGCAGACAAATATCGAATTGCCTCTACTTTTATTTGCTGTTAAAGCAGGGCACAGCAGCTTCAGTTCCTTCTTCATTCACATTTATAAAGGCCTTGTGGATAACTCTTGTCTAGTTTGACTCTTCGAGTTGAAAGTAAGTCGGTGAAGTTGGCTTTGTAGCTAATGAAAGCGTCAACAACTCCCATCTTATAAATGGCCTGTTGAAATAAAGCATTTTAAAATAATAAATTGGGAGGATCTATCTATCTATCTATCTATCTATCTATCTATCTATCTATCTATCTATCTATCTATCTATCTATCTATCTAATCTATCTATCTTTATCTATCTATCTATCTATCGTATCTATACTATCATTATCTATCTATCTATCATCTATCTATCTATCTATCTATCCATCCATCAATCTATCTATCTATCACTTCCCTGCCTTTACATCTAAATCAGTTTTTGTTTTGGAAAGAAAGGTAACAAAACATGATTATGATTTAGAATGTTTTCACGTATTTGGGTTAAACACTACAAATTCTAATAAACAAAGGAAATGGGTTCAGTCAAACAGTATGAAATTTTTATCCATAACAGATAAATGTGTGTTGAAAGTAACCTTGTAATAAATCGTAAAATCTGATAATAGTATATGATAGTAAAATTAAAGTTATGATGCTCGTTAATATTCTACAAATAAAGAAACAAATTTTATCTAGGAATGAATTTTAGGATAATTAATTATGAAAAAGAAAGTTTTTTAGTTGAAAAATATTTTAAACATAAAAAAAATTTAAAAAAAAAAAAAAAAAAAGTCAAAAACTACTTTAATTTTTAATATTTCATTCACAAAACAATTATACCAAAATTTTAATTTCAAAAGTAAACTAAAAATTTGTTTAAAAATTTTAAAGCTTCGTAAGCAAAATAGCTCAAGAAATTTACCGAAAATTTGAGTTAAATATTAAATTGGATTCAATTATAATACAATACTTTACTAAACTATACTTACTTGTAAAAGTTCATCCTCAAGAACGGTGTCAATATCAAATTTGGGAAGAAAAACTTGCATCCTGGTGTGATACATTTTACCAATTTTTGTCTCAAGTCCTTCAGCAGTAAAGCTATTGATCATTGCATGGAAACTCTCAATATTTTTCTTGAAAGGCATGAAAATATACATGGAAATAGTATCCCCGACGTAAGGCAGTTCAAGAATTTCAAATTCACCATCATCGAAGAAACCTTTTTAATTAAAACATTCTTTTCATGTTAAGTCATTGTTAAAATAGGTTAAATGTTTATTTAATATTTAAAGATATGTTCATATCATCCTTATTATTAAAAAAATTTAAAATATTGGTTCGTATTAAGTTACTTTTAAAATAGGCAAATATTTATTTAAAAATATGTTCATAGCACCCTCATTCTTAAAACATTTTAAAGCATTGGTTCATGTTGTTATTGTTAAAATAAGTAAATGTTTGTTTATAAACATGTTCATATAACCCTCATTATTAAAGCATTTTAAAGCATTGTTTCATGTTGTTATTGTTAAAGTAGGAAAATGTTTATTCAAAGATATGTTCATATCACCCTCATTATTAAAATATTTAAAACGGTGGCTCATATTAAATTATTTTAAGATTGGTAAATAATGATTCTATAATAGTTATATTACCCTAATTATTAAAATATTCAAAAACATTGTCTCACTGTTATTGTTAAATTGAGCAAATATTTACTTAACAAAATGTTCTTATCATTCTTAAAACTTAGACATTTATAAACATTGATTCATATTATGTTATTGTTAATGTTTTGTAATTGCTCATATCACCATTACTATTGAAACTTTTAAAATATTGTTTATATCCATTTATTAATTTAAAATACTTATATATACATTGAGGATGTTTCATACGGACACTCACAATTGAAACTTTATGAAACATACTTCTCATATTATAAATATTGAAAAAAGTAATTTGGTTTTATGAGATGTTCATATCACTTTCAATATTGAAATCTTTTAAATCATTAGCTTACACTATACTATTGTTAAACTGGATAAATGTTTATTCA
>JABUQX010092806.1:10000-28470 GCA_015478945.1 Trachelipus rathkii
CCCCTACTGATTTGATACACTTTTCTTCAGTCACCCAACCGATCGATTCCCAACACACCTACCACTATACATCCGCTTAACCAACCTACTATCATCCATCCTTTCCACATGACCAAAACCATCTCAACGTACTTTCATTTATTCTCTCATTTACCCCTTTCTTCACAACACACAACTCTAATACGTTCATTCCTCATTTTATCAATTCTCACACCTAACACGCCCCTAAGATTGTCCATCTGAACACATTGAACTTTAGATCTATACTTTTTATTCCAGACCATAGTCTCACTACTATACAATAACACAGGTAACAACATACCCACATGCAAGACCCTAGCGCACTCCAGACTTAGTCCTTTTACATTCACCAACGATATAATTGCACCAGCCACCTTCCTGCCATTCACAACTTTCCTACTACACACTGCATCATCCGTTCCCTTCTCATCCAACATATACCCTAAATATTTAAACTCAGACAGTTGTTCCAGCTGCTCACCATCTAACATAACTTCACACTGAGGACTATCCTCACTCACAACCATAACCTTACTCTTATCTATCTACGTTTACTTTCAAACCTCTCCTTTTACACACTCTGCCAAATCTCTCTACCAATCCTCTCAAACTCTCTTCAGATTCGCCACAAAGAACCAAATCATCCGCATATAATAGGTAATATAATAGGTATTATTATTATTATTATTATTATTATTATTATTATTATTATTATTATTATTATTATTATTATTATTATTATTATTATTATTATTATGTTGGATGGTGAGCAATTGGATCAAGTATCTGAGTTTAAATATTTAGGTGATATGTTAGATGAAAAGGGACCTGATGATGCAGTGTAGTAGGAAAGTTGGTACTATTAAATCCTTGGCGGATACAAAGGAATTAGTCTTGAGGGTGCTAGGTTTGCATGAGGGTGTTGTTACTGGTGTTAATGTATAGTAGTGAAACTATCGTGTGGAATAAGAGGTATAGATCTAAGGTACAATCTCTTAGATGGCAATCTTGGTGGCGTTTTAGGTGTGTGAGGAATGAATGTGATAAGGAGTTGTGTGGTGTGAAAAAAGGTATATATGAGAGAATAAGCGAAAATAGGACCTTTATTAGACCAGGGAAATAAAAAATTTTAAATTTGTAAAGTTGGTAAAACTAAGAAATACATTTTATGATCCAAGGAAAAAATCCAAAATAAGAGATTTTATTTATTTTAAATTAAATTTGTGAAGTTTCATAAAGTCGATTTTGTGTACTTTTTATTGTCTTAAATGAGATTTTTTTTCATTTTCAAAATTATTTTATCTTGTAGTTAAATTATTTTTTCATTAGATATTTATTAGGTTAAATAAAAATTAAACAATACCATAGATTAAATGCACAGCCGGCTGACGTGTATGCATGGCAGACCGCTCGCTGAAGCGTTCGCTCCAAATGCGCGCTGCTCGCGAGCGGTGCCGTGTAACAACTTATTCGCGCTGCCCCCGAGTAAGTTGGATATATATGTATATAATGTAAATATGACTATAGACATTACCATGCTATAGATTAAACTTTATTACATTTCTTTTTTATTTAATGGGAAAATTGAGAAAATTCGTAAAAAACCCTCAAATGAAATAATTCTCAGATAGCATTACCAACCATTTCGATTCTAATTTTTTTATTGCTCCCTGGTTTAATAAAGGGCCCGAAAATGTATTAAGGTGGCTTGGTCATATGGAAAGGGTGGATGATTAGATAGTCTGCTGGTTAAGCATATATAAATTTTTGTTTGTGCTGGAAATCGACCGGCTGTAAAACCGAAGAAAAGTGGTTTGAGTCAGCAAAGGAATGCAAGTTTGGCAGGGGCGAGAGAAAGGTGCATTATAGGAGTGAATGATGCTTGGCTGGGTTTTGTGAGGTTTTATACAGGGAGAATCTGTTGCTGTCCTGTGATGCCCTATGGTGAATTTATTTTTGACTGCAACGAGCTCTCACTTATGGGTAAGGGGGAGGGTTTCCTTTCGACTTATGTCATGTTCTACTACTCTTCTGTTTCCAGCGTATGTTGTGCACCTTACCTCCAATCTGGAGAAAGGTAGAAGATATTATTATTATTATTATTATTATTATTATTATTATTATTATTATTATTTATAGAAATTTAAGAGCCTGAAAAATGTTTCTTCCTTGTTGAAGAAAGTAAGTGAAAAATGTTCAGAGACAAATTTTGAATCAGAAGAAGAAAGATTCTTTGCCAAACTTGTGAAATCGAAATTTCCTTTGGTGACTCTCAAGAAGTTGAGTGAGAAGGAATTAAAGGTAAATTTGGATTTAAACATTACTAGTTTGTAAAATAATTTATTTTTATCATATCATCATCATCAGCTGCCACTTGGATCCCCAGAACTGGGGGTGGGGCTCGCAAATATATGCACCAGAAATCTGAGGCATGTATGAAGATTTCTAGATTACAAATAAATGTTAGCCAGCAATCACTGTCGCCTCTTACGTCAGGCAGAACTTACGTTGTGGAAATTCTTTCTCCCCCCCCACACAGGATATTATTATTATTATTATTATTATTATTATTATTATTATTATTATTATTATTATTATTATTATTATTATTATTATTATTATTATTATTATTATTATTATTATTTCAGTTTTTATATAGCTCTGCTTTATTATATAAACTATTCTGCCAATTCCTGTTTGGTAGTAAAACTCGTACTGTTCTTATGCAATTCCTCACAAGGATGCCATCATCAGAATATTTCAGAGCCTCATGTTACTTATCCCTGAATTTTGCAGTTTCTGTCCTACCAAAAACTCTCCACAGAAAAAGCAATTTACTCATTCCTCTTCTTCCTTCCGACTCATTCAGTACTTTATCACTTTTGGTGGAGTACTTATCTTCCGACTCATTCAGTACTTTATCACTTTTGGTGGAGTACTTATCTTCCGACTCATTCAGTACTTTATCACTTTTGGTGGAGTACTTATCTTGCTTCTCAAACTTTTGAATTTAATTCCACTCAAGATAATTTCTCTTCCCCATCTCTATTACCCCTTCCCCCCATCTCTCCCTCACTCCAATTCATTTATCTCTTCTAACATATTTTCTGTTGAAAATTTTTGTATTTAGTTTATATTTCCGTTTCTTCAATGGAACTGCAGTGGTTACTACCCAAACTTGCAAGAATTGAGAAGACTTATTGAACTGCATACTCCAAAACCTATATGCCTCCAAGAAGTACAATTGCGTAACCGTGTTTTTCTGCAACCATTCAAATACAGGTTGCCTCTCGCTTCTCAAAATCGTGGCGCTAATGATAGAGGTGGTGCGGCGACGCTGTTCCATGAATCAGTTCCGTTCACCCATATCCCCGTTCCAACTCAGTTACACTCGGTAGCTGCCCGTGTCCTCCTCGATTTCTCGTTTACCTTGTTCTCTGTGTACCTTGCTCTTAGCTGCAGCTTACACGAGGGAGGAGAGGACCTTTTCGGACTGTTTCGAAATCTCCGTCCACCCTTGTTGGTGTTTGGGGATTTTAATATTCCCCACCCAATGTGGGTGACTCCGTTTCGTCACCAAACGCGGATTTGCTGATGGGTATTTTACAGAGCTCCTCTTTGGGATGTTTCAACACAGGCTTACCAATGTTTATCCCCTGCGTCTCGGCCATTGACGTCTTTCCTTCCCCTGCGGATGCATTCAATTATTTTGCGGATGTTCTGGAGGTGGTGGAGATTCCTCGCTCTTCTGCGTGTCGTCGTTCTGCTACACCTTGGTGGAACGCATATTGCGCTCGGGCTAACCGTGCAAAACATAAACTTTATAGATCATACAAGAGTACACCCGCACAGTATAATTTGGTCCTCTTTAAAGCCGCCGCTGCTCTGTCTCGTTGTATAAACTGGAGGACTAGGAAACAGTATTTTTGAAGACGTTTCCACGGTCAAATGATCGACGCCATTATCTTCAGTGTATGGTGTTGTGCTCAAAATTTCTCGCAAGCACTACAGCGAGCCGCCAATGGTCATCGGCTGTGACCCACAACCGTATGACATCATTTCCGCCCTGGGCGTATTTGCTGATGAGCTTGGATTCCATTTTGCTACTTGCTGCAGAAATTCTCGGTACCGAGAATCTTTCCGATTGATCCGTGACCGCACTCAGCCCTCTCGGACTTTTCTGTTCCTCCAGGAGAGGATCCTTCATAAAATCGACTCTTCAGGAGGCCCTATGCCTTTGCAATGATGGAGCACTTGGCCCTGAGGGTGTTTCATACCAAGTGATACTTCATCTCCATGCCACTGCTTCGGTGTTTCTCCTCCCTTTATATAATCGAATCTGGGTGGGAGAGGTCTTCCTTCAGTTTGGGTAACGGCTTATACCATACCCATTTCCACACTTGGAAAGGACCCTACAATCGCAGACAACCAGGGTTGGTGATTTTTTTGATTTTTTTAAAAAAATCAAAAAATCAATGATTTTTTTTATTTATTTGATTTTTTAGGCACAAATTGCCTTTTTAATTATTATTTTGATAAAATTAGTAAATAATTCTAATTATTACCTAATTAATAATCTTATCTTCATCTTCCTCTTTTCCCCAAGACTGAGGGTAAGGTGCGTGACAAGCATCGGAAAAGAGAAGTAGTAGAAGAATATGACACAAGTCGAAAAGAAAGCCCAGCCTTACCGCCCCCTCTATACCTATTAGTGAGAACTCGTCGCAGTCAGAAAATCCACCCTAGAGCTTCACGGGACCGTGACAGACCCTCACTATGGCATATCGTCAGGTGTAGGGTTCATCCCCTGGCCCAGGTGGGCCACAACCATGCCCCCTCACAAAACCCCGCCATTCACTCCTATTATGCACCTTTATTCTCGCCTCTGCCAAACTCACATTTCTCTCCTTCAGACATTCGTTTACTGACTCAATCCACTTTTTCTTCGGTCTCCCAATAACCAATAATAATAAGTTTAGTAAATATAATTATTATTTATTTTAATTAAATTATATATATATATATATATATATAAGTGCTACTAACGCGCGCGTATATATATATATATATATATATATATATATATATATATATATATATATATATATATATATATATATATATATATATATATATATATACTAAAGTAAGGAAGTAAGAATGTTAACAGTGAATGGTGGAATGAAGAGGTGATGAAAGCGGTTAAAGGTAAAAAAGAAGCGTGGTTGAATGTACTAAAAGCAAATGATGAAGACTCAAAAGAAAGATGCTTGGAATTATATAAGGAGGAAAAAAATACTAAAGGTGCATACGTAGGAGAAACAAGAGGTAAATGAACAGTTTGAAGGAGGATGAATCGGGACCTACAAGGAATAAATTTTCTGGAAGGGAAGGCCGAAAGGTTAAGAAATGAGAATAAGTGGGAATCTGCTTAGAATAATGAATAGGGGATGGTGCTTGTGAGAGGAGTGTGGAAAGAACACTTCGAAAATCTGCACAATATTAACAGTAATGAAGAGGTGATAGTGAATGTGTGTGGGTTTGATGGTGCAAGAAGGAATAGGTATTTTGGGGATGAGGTTATTAGTAAAGAGGAGGTAATGGGTAGAGTGAAAAAGTTGAAGAATGGTAAATCTGCAGGTATAGATGAAATTACTGGTGAAATGATCAAGAACGGAGACGAGATGGTGATTGATTGATTTGGGTTGTGTAATAAAGCGTTTATAGAGGGTATAGTTCCAAGGGATTGGAGGAGAGCGGTAATAGTACCCTTATATAAGGGTAAGGGAGAAAAGGGAACTGTAGAAATTATAGGGAATAAGTTTATTGGAGTATTGTAGAAGATATATGCTGATATTTTTGGTCGAAAGAGTGCGTCGTGAGTGACTGAAGGACTGATTGCGAAGAACAAGGCGCGTTTAGGAGTGGTAGAGGATGTGGATCAAATCTTTGCATTGAAACAAATGATTGAGAAAATGAGGGAGAAGAAGAATAAATTGTATTTAGGTTTTATGGATTTGCAACAGGCGTATGATAGAGTTAATAGGGAAGCTTTATGGCAGGTGTTAGTGATATATGGTGTTGGTGTAGGCTTCTGAATGGAATCAAAAGTATGTATGACGATAGTGAAGCGTGTGTAAGAATAAATGGTGTCAATGGTGATTGGTTTAGGATTAATAGCGGAGTAAGACAGGCGTTATGTCTCCTTGGTTGTTCAATTTGTATATGGACTGGGATATGAAAAGAATTAGAGGTGGGGATGTTAAGTGAAGGGAAGTTAGAATAATGGAGAGTGCTCTATCTATTATATGTGGATGATTTGGTTCTGTGCGGCGAATCTGAAGAGAGTTTGAGAGGATTGGTAGAGAGATTTGGCAGGGTATGTAAAAGGAGGGGTTTGAAAGTAAACGTGGATAAGAGTAAGGTTATGGTTGTGAGTGAGGACAGTCCTCAGTGTGAAGTTATGTTAGATGGTGAGCAGCTGGAGCAAGTGTCTGAGTTTAAATATTTAGGGTATGTGTTGGATGAGAAGGGAACGGATGATGCAGAGTGTAGTAGGAAAGTTGTGAATGGCAGGAAGGTGGCTGGTGCAATTAAATCGTTGGTGAATGTAAAGGGACTAAGTCTTGAGTGCGCTAGAGTCTTACATGAGGGTATGTTGTTACCTGTGTTATTGTATGGTAGTGAGACTATGGTCTGGAATAAGAAGTATAGATCTAAAGTTCAATGTGTTCAGATGGACAATCTTAGGGGCATGCTAGGTGTGAGAAGAATTAATAAAATGAGGAATGAACGTATTAGAGAGATGTGTGGTGGGAGAAAGGGGTAAATGAGAGAATAAATGAAAGTATGTTGAGATGGTTTGGTCATGTGGAAAGGATGAATGATAGCCGGTTGGTTAAGCGGATGTATAGTGGAGAGTGTGTTGGGAACCGACCGGCTGGGAGACCGAAGAGAAAGTGGATTGAGTCGGTGAATGAATGTCTGAAGGAGAGAAATGTGAGTTTGGTAGAGGCGAGAAGAAAGGTGTATAACAGGAGTGAATGGCGGGGGATTGTGAGGGGTATGGCCCGCCTGGGCCAAGGGATGAACCCTTACACTGACGATCTACCATAGTGAGGGTCCATCGCTGTCCCATAAAGCTTTAGGGTGGATTTTCTGACTGCGATGAGTTCTCGCTAATTAATGGTACTGAGGGGGCGGTAAGGCTGGGCTTTCTTTTCGACTTATGTCATGCTCTTCTACTGCTTTTCTTTTCCGATGCTCGTCACGCACCTTACTCCCATTCTTGGGAAAATAAAGGAAGATAAAGAAAGAATATATATATTATCTGAGTAATCTAATTTTATTTATTTCTTTATTGAAAATGATTTGAAACTACATTGATGAATTTGCTTATTATATAGATGAAATATACTTATTCATTAATCAGGTGATAACTAGGAATAATTATTAATTTAGAAAAAGAAATTTGCCTAAAAAATCAAAAAATCATGATTTCTTCATAAAAAAATCAATTGATTTAATCAACTGATTAAATCAATTTGATTTAATCAGTGTCAACCCTGCAGACAACCAACGTTAAATTTCTCTAACCTGTCACACCTGTAAGCTGATGGTGAAGATGGTGGCTAATCGCCTTCTCCCAACATTAGAGAGCCTACATGCATTTTCCGACCATCAGTTTGGGTTCAGGAACCTCTTCTTCCGTTGGACCACAATATCCGTAAGACTTTCTCCTGTAATAAAACGATTCTGGCTGCTTTCTTCAACCTTGAGTAGGCTTGCGATTCCACATGAAGGATAGGAATTCTCCAAAGCTTGCGCTAGGGTTGCTCTTTCTGGGTTCGCTGTGGCACCACTCTATCTCATCATTTTGACATGGTCGAGGGAGTGCCTCAGGAAAGTGTACTCAGTGTTCTGCTTTTTGCTTTCAGTTTCAATAGTGTCATTGCAAGCATCCCATCCTCGGTTCGGTGCTCTCTATGTGGACGACATGGCGTACATTTCTGTAGTCAAACTTTCATGCACGGAATGACAGATGCAGCTGGCTGTAAATGGGGTAGCTTCATTGTGTGATTCACTGGGTTTACTTTCTCTGTAAATATGACGAAGACCGTGCTTTTCCGTAGGTGTAAACGGGATAGATGAGGTGAATTGTCTCCTTTTCTGACCCTGTATCGCTCACCCATCCGCCCTAGTCGAAATTGAGGTTCTTGGGTCTGTTATTGAATGTCCGTCTAGCATATCTCCCACATATCCTCAATCTAAAGAATAACTGCCGCTGCTCATTGGACCTCTTACGCCACCTTACATCTACATATTGGGGTGTTGAACGAAGGGTTATGCTTCGCTTGCTGCTCATTTTGGTCAGGTCAAAGTTAGAATATGCATTTGCGATATACGGACAGACATCTCCAGCATATTTGCGCTTTCTTGACCCCATACAAATTGAGGATCGGCGGATAGCTCTTGGGGCATTTCGTTCTTCACCAAGGAAGAATTTGAAGGGCGAGGCTGGGGTGCTGCCCTTGTCTCTATAGAGAGAACATCTAATGTGCTTCTTGTTTCTCCACCTATAGGTCTCCAAATCATTGGCTTTGACTCCTCTCATCGCAAGGGTTCCTCGTAGCCCTGCCTATTGGCTGTTTGCTTAAGTTGTAGCATCTGTCTTCCCTTTTCTCCACCTCCCTTTGCGGGCTGTTTTACAATACAACTACAATGATGTCTGCCCTTATTGGTTGTATCCTCCCCCTGTGGTGTGCATGAAGTTGTCTGCTTTATCTAAATCCGGAGATCACCCGTCTCTACCGAAGGTTTCCTTTCTGTCTCACCTGACTCTCCATGCGAGCTCATTGAGAATTTACACCGACGGCTCACGGCGGGAGGGAGGTCTTTCCGGATCTCACTGTGTCCCACACTCTCTCTTCTGACTGATCTGTCTTTATAGCCGAGTTAGTTGCGCTGATTTTGGCTAATAATAGGATTCTGACTTTAGATATGCCTGACACGTATACGATTTTTTCTGACGCGCAGAGTGCTCTTCACTACAGGATTGAACGACCAGACACCCTTTGGTTTCCGCTATCCAAAGGTTTTTTATGTATGCTACATGCAAGACGCAATCATTTAATATTCTGCTGGGTCCCATCTTGGTTATTCAATTTGTATATGGATGGGGATATGAAAGAATTAGAGATGGGGGTGACCGGGGAAGGTGTTAAAATGATGGAGAATGGAAGAGAGTGGAGGGTGCTCTACCTATTATATGCGGATGATTTGGTTTTGTGTGGCGAATCTGAAGAAAGTTTGAGAGAATTGGTAGAGGGATTTGGCAGGGTGTGTAAAGGGAGGGGTTTGAAAGTAAACGTAGATAATAGTAAGGTTATGGTTGTGAGTGAGGACAGTCCTCGGTGTGAAGTTATGTTGGATGGTGAGCAACTAAAACAAGTGCCTTGAGTTTAAATATTTAGGATATATGTTGGGTGAAAAAGGGAACAGATGATGGAGAGTGTAGTAGGAAAATTCTGAATGGTAGAAAGGTGGCTGGTGCAATTAAATCATTGGTGAATGTAAAGGGACTAAGTCTTGAGTGCGCTAGGGTCTTACTTGATGGTATGTTTTTACATGTGTTAATGTATAGTAGTGAAACTGTGCTCTGAAATAAGAGGTATAGATCTAATGTACAATGTGGTGTTCAGATGGACAATCTTAGGGGCTTGTTAGGTGTGAGAAGAATTGATAAAATAAGCAATGAACGAATTAGAGAGTTGTGTGGTGTGAAGAAAGGGGTAAATGAGATTATAAGAAATAAAGTACGTTGAGATGGTTTGGTCATGTGAAAAGGATGGATGATAGTTGGTTGGTTGAGCAGATATATAGTGGTGGATGTGCTGGAATAACCAGCTGAGAGACCGAAGAAAAAGTGGATTGAGTCGGTAAAGGAATGCCTGAATGAGAGGAATGCGAGTTTGGCAGAGGCGAGAAGAAAGGTGCATAATAGAAGTGAATGAGTGAATGGCAGGGTTTTGTGAGGGGGTATGGTTGTGGCCCACCTGGGCCAAGGATGAACCCCACATTGACGTGATGCCATAGTGAGGGTCCGTCTGCGGTCGCGTGAAGACATATATATATATATAATATATATATATATATATATATATATATATATATATATATATATATATATATATATATATATATATATATATATATATATATATATAATGTGTATCAAAACCCCTAATAATTTATATTTATATTACTATTTAAAATTATCGGTATCGGGAATTTTGAGAGGTAGTATCGGTATCGGTAAAATTTTGCCAATACCTTTAACCGATACCACACATTTTGCGTCTTTAAATTGATTTCGATATAGAATAATATGATATAGTATGTAAGAAGAAGACTTACATAGTAGGATATATATAAAAAATATATATATATATATATATATATATATATATATATATATATATATATATATATATATATATATATATTATGTATATATATTTAGGTATGTGTTGGATGAGAAGGGAACGGATGATGCAGAGTGTAGTAGGAAAGTTGTGAATGGCAGGAAGATTGCTGGTGCTAATCGTTGGTGAATGTAAAGGGACTAAGTCTTGAGTGCGCTAGAGTCTTACATGAGGGTATGTTGTTACCTGTATTATTGTATGGTAGTGAGACTATGGTCTGGAATAAGAAACATAGATCTAAAGTTCAATGTGTTCAGATGGACAATCTTAGGGGCATGCTAGGTGTGAGAAGAATTAATAAAATGAGGAATGAACGTATTAGAGAGATGTGTGGTGTGGAGAAAGGGGTAAATGAGAGAATAAATGAAAGTATGTTGAGATGGTTTGGTCATGTGGAAAGGATGAATGATAGTCGGTTGGTTAAGCGGATGTATAGTGGAGAGTGTGTTGGGAACCGACCGGCTGGGAGACCGAAGAGAAAGTGGATTGAGTCGGTGAACGAATGTCTGAAGGAGAGAAATGTGAGTTTGGCAGAGGCGAGAATAAAGGTGCATGATAGGAGAGAATGGCGGGGTTTTGTATGGGGGCATGGTTGTGGCCCACCTGGGTCAAGGGATGAACCCTTACATTGACGATTTACCATAGTGAGGTCCGTCGCAACCCATGAAGCTTTAGGGTGGATTTTCTGTCTTTGACGAGCTCTCAAATTAATGGTAGAGAGGGGGCGGTAAGGCTGGGCTTTCTTTTCGATATTTGTCATACTCTCCTACTGCTTTTCTTTTCCGATGCTTGTAGCGCTCCTTACTCCCAATCTTGGGAAAATAAGGTAGGTGAAGAAAGAAGAAAGAAAGAAAGAAAGATATATTGCAGGACTATAGGGGGTACATACTTAGAAATATATATATGTTAAGGTTATGTTATATATATATATATTATATATATGGTATATACATATATATATATATATATATATAAGAGTTATTATTGTTTTTTTATATATATATTTATGTTTTTATATATATATATATATATATATATATATATATATATATATATATATATATATATATATATATATATATATTATATATATATATATATATATATATATATATATATATATATATATATATACAGGGGTTCACACTTTCTGGAAAGTCAGGTCAGGGAAAGTCAGGAAAAAAATTGGTCAGGGAAGGTCAGGGAAGCGTTCTAAGATATGCTGAAAGTCAGGAAAATTCCAAAAAAGTCCAGGAAATTTTTAAATTTCAAAACATATGAAGAATGATCCATGGACCAAGTTGCATATTTTTTGATATTTTTTTTCCTTACTGTATAATTGTGGAATAAGAGATGTATTTCATTAAGTGAATGAAAAGGTTGGGCGAGGAATGACATTCCATAAATCTACTTCTATCCCTACTTTCTATTTTTAGTTCACTATTACCTACTATTCTTCCTATTCTGTTCGTAGAGGTTGTTCCAAATTCATCCTTTTGATTGAAGGTGATTGGTGTATGGATGTGTTTTAGACTGTATGACTTATGACTTATCTGTTTATATCTTTTTCTTTTTAGGGATTTATACTTTTTAAGGTGTTTTTTTTTTTGAGGTTTGAAGAAGTGATTTTGGATTTTTGTGCAGTTGAAGGTATTTATTATTTATTTATAAAATAAAGAAACTAACTTTAACGACCACAGTGGTTGGACGTCAAACTGAACCCACAGTTTACCAGATTGGGTGGTTGGGTAAAGGACCTGAGAGTTCCAAGGCACTGTAAAGTATGTAAAAAAGAACTTTGATCTATCTAACATGGGGCGCAGCCGAAGTTTCACATTCAAGAATGGAAACTCATTTGAATTTAATCAAAACTCAGCATGACCAACCATCATTGAAAAACTTTTTCGTTACGTTGTTCTAATAATACAAATATTAGTGAAAGTGTGTGCACTGAAAATTATGCCATTCCATCAACTTAATCATACTCAACCGATTGTAAATGACCCTGAGTGTTCCATTAATAACCAACCAAAATCAGTTTATCAATCAGTTTCATCTTTTTACATTAAAGATGTTACAGGATCTGAAATAGTATGGGCATTAAAGGTGGTGGATGATAAAATGTCTTTAAACTCGTGTGCAGATATAGGGGAAACATTTAAATTAATGTTTCCAGATAGTGCAGTAGCTTCAAATTTTAAAATGGGGCTGATGAAATGTAAATATGTGATTAACCATGGACTTGCTCCCTATTTTTCTAGAAAGCAAAAGCACAATACACTCTACTTTGCAGTGAAGCTCATTCTACCCTTGAATTAAAATTCAAAATATTTTTGGATGGTGATTGTCTTTCTAAGAGACTTGATTAGTTTTTTTCTTCTATAGTACCTGGGAATCAATGTTATGTGGAATTGTGGCAAATTATTAAATTAGGACTGATATTTTCGCATGGAAATGCGACAGTGGAAGGAGGGTTTTCTATAAATTAAGCAATTTTAGTGGAGAATCTGAAAGAACATAGTCTGATTTCTCAAAGAACAGTGCACAATGCTATAAGATCTCATGAAAGTATTCATAAAGTTCCTATCACTCAATAAATGTTGACAAATGTAAGAGCTGCCCATAGGAGATATGAAGAACATCTCAAAGAGTCAAAACAGAACCAAGAAGAAGAAGAGAATAAAAAGGTTGAAAAAAGAAAATTATTCACACAGATCTATAAACTTGAAGAGCAGAGAAAGATGTCAAAACTGAAAGCTTTGACAGAAGAAGACGCTATAAAATCAAAAATTCAGATGCTTGAGAAGAAAAAGTTAACCTAAATCTCCCCATTTAGAACTTTTGTGATCACAGTGGACGTTATTCACCTAGGCTATTAATGTAAGCTTTTAATTTATTTTCTTTTTGTATAAATAAAACTGTTTACTTTTGAAAAAATAAAAAAGGAGTGCGTTGGACGGCTATGGGGAAGGTATAGGCTGATTACTAAAAAAAAAAAATATTTTTTAAATTCATCCATGATGATGAACAGTTTCTAAAGTAAATTTTCAATAATTTAATGTATGAACTGAGTAAATAGGCTGCAATAATGATTAATAGATATTTTATACGCCAAAAGTAACGAACACGCTGGTCAGGGAAAATTTGCGAATTTGGTCAGGGAAGGTCAGGGAAAGTCAGGGAAATCACCAAAATTTCAGTAACCCTGATATATATATATATATATATATATAGAAAAATATATATAAGGTTACAAGGTTATATACAGCAGCGCAGCAGCAGCAAGGCTAGCATATATAAGGTTGGCGTTATATATGTTAAGAAAGCGTGTGTATACATATATATATATATATATATATATATAGCAGTTACCATTTATATATATATATATATATATATATATATATATATATATATATATAATATATTATATTATCACGTACCATGTCCCGCATTGCTGCAGAGTGGTGGTGTTGGTAGTTGAAAAGTTTTGAACTCAGCAACACCGTGGAAAAGCTAGATTTGATAGAAGGGGCTTTTCAGGACATTGCTACCAGACGAAGAGAATTTAAAAATTTCTTCAATGACTCGACGAATTCGAGAAGCGTAGCTTCACCCTTTCTAGAAATTAAAGTTTCTAATTTCTTCTTCCTTTTTTAATTTTGCATTTAAATAAGGGCAAGAACCAATATTGGGCTCGGGCTGAGCCCCATTTTCAGCCCCCTAAAAATGGACATAAAATTTGGAACTTTCAGCCGATTTTGACCATTTAAACACCAAACTGTAGCTTTTTTTGCCCTCTAAAACGTTGTTTTCGGGTGTTTTTCTGTGTCTGTAGTCATTCTTTCAGAATTTTCAATTTTTCAAAATCCATGTTTTTGACATTTGTCGAAACTCCTCCTAAACTATTTTTCGAAATGACTTCAAACTTGAAATATGCATAGATAGGTCCATTACCTATCATAGTGTAGAAGTACTTTTTTTTTTTTTTTTTTTTTTTTTTTTTTTTTTTTTTTTTTTTTTTTTTTTTTTTTTTTATTTTTGTGCTCAGCGTTGTCCAATTTTCAAACCCACTTTTTTGATTTTGAAATGAAAAATTGCGATAATTTTTTTTCTACTCATCCGATCAACATCAAATTTTCAGGGCTTTTATAGTCGGGCAAGATGCATCTTTTTTGCGTAGATAATTTTTTTGTATACTCAAAAGAAAATTTTTTCCAAGAACAAATCCAAACCTAATGCATATACAAAGAAATTATCTAAGTAAAAAATGTGCATCTACCCCGGCTACATATGCCCTAAAAATTTTATCCATTTCGCCCTCATAGGAAAAAAAATTATCGTAATTTTTTATTTCAAAAAAAAAAAAAAAAAAGTGGGTTTGTAAATTGGATAACGCTGAGCGCAAAACTCAAAAAATCGAAAAAGTACTTCTACACTTTTGTAGGTAATGACCTATCTATGCATATTTCTCCAAGTTTGAGTCATTTCGAAAAATAGTTTAGGAGGAGTTTCGACAAATGTCAAAAACATGGATTTTGAAATATTGAAAATTCAGAATGAATGACTACAGTCACAGAAAAACATCCGAAAACAACGTTTTAGAAGGCAAAAAAAACTACAATTTGGTGTTTATAGGGTCAAAATCGGCTGAAAATCTCCGAATTTTAACCCTTTTTAAGATTAAGGGAAAATGGGGCTCAGCCCGGTTTCCCAATATTGGTTGCCGCCCTTCATATACAGTAGCAGCAGCATATATAGGGCTTTTGTTTCTTTATATATATATATATATATATATATATATATATATATATATATATATATATATATATATATATATATATATATATATATATATATATATATATATATATCAAGGATCGGGAGTAGGAGTCGGGAGTCGAGCGTTTTCAAGGGGAAAGGAGTCGGGAGTCGATTTCCCAAAAAGTCGGGAGTCGATTTAAAAAAAACGACTCCTTTCGACTCCCAAAACAATTTTGTATAAACTTTTCACACAAAAATTTTGAAAAACTTAATTGAATTTTTATTATAAAATACGTACATTTTTTTATTTTGCCAAATAATTGAATGCTAATTTTAAAAATTGTCTTGTAATAAGACAGAAACTGGGACAGTCTCGATAGGCCCATGTGGCTTTTTACTGTCTCTATATTCTTAATGTCTTAATGTCTACAGTAATGTAAAAATCATACGTCTGGCAGCAATACAGAAAGAGGTTGTAAAATATACTAGTTTGGGGCGATTATGCCTTGTAAAGTTGTCGTACATTATTATTATTATTATTATTATTATTATTATTATTATTATTATTATTATTATTATTATTATTATTATTATTATTATAATATATATATATATATATAAAGAAAGAGAGAGAGTATATATGTTATATGATATATATATATATATATATATAGATAATATATAGAAGAAAATATACGTATTTCTTTGTACAAGTTTAGTGAGTGTATATATATATATATATATATATATATATATAAAGTTAGTGTTGCACCGATACCAAAATTTGAGTCCGATCATGGGTACCTTCAATACCGATACCGATACCAAAAATTTTGCCGATACCCGATACCGATACTTTTATCCCTCTCATAATTATGGTTTCCGTAATATATATATATATATATATATATATATATATATATATATATATATATATATATATATATATATATATATATATATATATATATATATATATATATATATATATACACTTAGAAAAAAGTTTAGTTAAAATAACAACTTTTTTAGTTATTTCTACTTTTTTTCGGGTTACGGTGAGCTCCAACCTCTAAAAAGTAATCTTTACTCCTTTGGATAGTAGAACGAAAACTACTACATGTATTAGTTAAAATTACTTTTTGTGTGGTAGTAAAATGAACTTTTGTTTAGTAGTATAAAGGACAATTTAATTTTAACTATTTTTTTCTACTATAACTTGTAGTAGAAAGAGTAGTAGTGAATTTTACTACTTAATTTACTAGTACGTTAAACTATTACTTAGTTGTTCAATATACTATATTTTGAGGTTATTTTTACTACATAAATGAAATTAAATTTACCATTTCTAGAATTGTTTTTACCATTTTTTAAAGTAATTATTAAGTTATTTACTAGTACGTTAAACTATTACTTAGTTGTTCAATATACTATATTTTGAGGTTATTTTTACTACATAAATGAAATTGAATTTACCATTTCTAGAATTGTTTTTACCATTTTTTTAAAGTAATTATTAAGTTATTTACTAGTACGTTAAACTATTACTTAGTTGTTCAATATACTATATTTTGAGGTTATTTTTACTACATAATTGAAATTGAATATACCATTTCTAGAGGTAGAGTATTGCAAAATACTTGTCATTACTACTATAAATTTAAGTTAAAGATACCATTTCTTGATGTTAATTTTTTATCTTTGAAGTTAATCTTACTACAGAAATTTGTAGTATGTACAAAAACTATTTGTAGAATTAACTATTTTTCAAAGTAAATTATTGCGAAATTGTAGTTATGCATATTACAGTCATAGTTTTATTTACTAAAAGTATTTGTAAACTAAACCATTTCTTGAAGTAATTTCTTGTAAATTTTAGTTACTCTTACTACAGGATTTGTATTATATACTAAAACTAGTTGTATAATTAACATTTTTTAAAATTACATTATTGCAATATTTTAGTTATAAATACTACAGAACTAGTAGAATGTAATACAAATATAATATATTTATATTACATTCTACTAGGTCTGTAGTATTCATAACTACAATATTGCAAAAATATACTTTGGAAAAGTGTTAATTATACACATAGTTTTAGTATATACTAAAAATCCTTTGGTAAGATTAACTATACATTTACAAAAAGTGACTTCACGAAATGGTATATTTTACATATAGTTATAGTAAATAATACTATGCCTGTTGTATTCACAACTACAATTTTGCAATAATTTACTTTGAAAAATAATTAATCCTACAGGTAGTTATAGAATATACTACAAATTCTGCAGTAAGAGTAAATACAAATTTAAAAACAAATTACATCAAGAAATGTTATGTTTTCATATTATGTAAAACATACCATTCTTTATGTAATAAATTTAAATTTGTAGTTAGTCTTAATACAGGAATAGTAAACGCAAAAATATTTGTACAATTTATTATTTTTACTTGTAAAGTTAGAATGTACAAAATAAATATATTTTCAACATTGTATATTGGTAAATTGGAAGTGTAATTAAGCGTAAAACATTTCTATCAACTGTAGCATAACACACTTTTTAAAGTAATAAATAATGAATAATTACCACTATTGAAGCAACGTCTAAGAGCATAAGAATTTCTATCGTACAGGGAATCGAAATGGCAAACAAAAGTTTCCTTGTTCTGGCTATGCTGTACTTCATAGGAATGGAAATGATAACTATAACAAATAGTCTCAAGTTTCACGTGCTCTAAATAAACCAATTCACCAGAAACATATATATTTAAAATTTTCCCGAAGCAAGGCAATTAATTGTAATAGCATCTCCTATTTTAAAAGTATTGTTGCAGTAACGCACAAATTGTGTTGTGAACCATTTATCCTTTACTGTTCCACAACGTTCTGAAATAAAACGAGGGTTCTGAACTTCTTTCAAATGACCCAGTGAAATATTGTTTGAGTAATTGTTGCGTTGTTCAAAAAAGTGACAAAGTTTGTAGGAGACCCTTCTGCTAATAGTTTTACCGATATTGACAAAATTGTTCACAACAGATGAAATTTCCTTAGCTAATCTATGCTTACTCTCAAAACGAAATGATGAATATCTAATAGGCGGGCCTAATTGTTTAATTACATGGGGATAATGAGTCATGAAATGTTGCTTTGGCGTTAGTTTCAGATTGGGAAACAACTTTAGGAAAATGCGATGG
>JABUQX010092807.1:0-25223 GCA_015478945.1 Trachelipus rathkii
TACTAATATCATTACTAATTATTTATAGATGAATCAGCATTCTCGTATACTTACATGGTATTATATAGTGTAATCGGTATAGTGTGGTATAAACTACGAGTTATTCGATTTGTATCTTTGTGGATATATGTCTGGTCTCGGGAATTTATTAGATCGGATAAGTAGTAATCGGTTATGCGTGTTAATAAAATATATTTATTTTTAGCTCAGATTATATTAACTCTAATAACTATCTTATACTAGAATTACTCTCATTAAGCATTCTACATCATTTTATTCGCTCTCAGATCATTCTTAGTTAAAATTTGATAATAAATTATTCTATCACTAATATATTATTAATATTATTATAATATATATTTAGTCGCCGTAAAAGCCCTAAATAATAAAATAACGGGTGATGATTATTGGGAATAGTGAAAAAGGTACCAATAATACACTGAAATACCCAGGGGTATGTTTGGGGTATATAGGTGAGTAGGCTGAGTCGAGGGTGTATTAATAGCCCTACTATTATATATTATACCTACGTGATATAAATATAAATAATATAATAAATAATGTTTAATTTATTCATAGTGTAATATAGTATCAGCTCCTATGTAATATATATAAATTAATATAATAGGTGACCTCACTACTTATCGCCGGTATTTTATTATTGTCTAATCGTACTTATGTCCGCATAGCCAACTGAGAAGTGGTAGTATGGTAGTGTGTGAAAGGGATATTTGAGGCGTCTACTTGAGCGGTACTAATTAGCCGGCGGGTAAAGCAAGCTTTTGTAAGATAGAGAACCAATGACAGGCGCCGTTCTCTCCAGCCGCACTCTTGTCCTGTGAGTCTAGTTCTATTACAGAGAAAATTTTTTTAAGGATAAATAAATTTTTATAAAAATTTTCTTTATGAAATGAATAGTATGATTTGGAGTAAATCGATATTTTTAATTCCCAAGAGTATTGGAGTTGAAAGAATTTGAAATATTCATTCTTATTTATTTCAATAATATTTATTAATTTTTTAATTTATATAGGCTTTTTAATTTATTATTTATTTATTATATTTTTTTATTAATAAAAAATAATTTTTCATAAAAAAGGTAATAGGCCGATCTTGGAAATACAATTCTCTTTATTTTTTTTTCTTTATTAGACATCCCCTCCTTTTATTTTTTTATTATTTTTATGTGTCTTAATTATTATATTTTACGAGGCTTGTAGCGTTCCCCATTTTTAATAATTATGAGTAATCTTGGATTTACCTTTATCTCACTTTACATTCTACCCCTTTATCTCTTATTTATACCTCCTTTTTCCTTTTTTATATATTATATATATATGATATATTATCTTATTATACTATCTATATATATACTATTTTTCATCCCTTTACTTATACCTTATTTTACTTAATATACAAACATATTTTTATATTATATTTTATTATATTACGTTATGTTATTTTATATTAGATATTTATTATTATATTTATATTCATTATATATTTATATATATTATTATTATTTTATATATTATTTACTTATAATATATAATTATATATATATATATTATCTATTATATATATCTTCACTTTCTTTTAATATTTTATAATTTTATATTTTTATTATTAAATTTTTCTCTTATTATATTTTTGGCATTTCTGTATTTATAATAAAATAAAAATTCGTAAAATGCCTAGCTCCTTCCGGTAGGTTTCCCCCCCCTTTTAATTTTTCATTAGGTGTTAGCTCTTCATCCTTTTTCATTTGGTTGTATCTTGATTTGTTTTTCATTTAAACTTGATTTCCATACAATCATGAAAATAACTCCATACTAACTTTTTATAATTATATATATCAAACTTGAAGGCTTATTTAAAGGAAATAATATTTATTTACCTACCTTTTATGTATTACCCCCAAGGGGAAAAGTTCAATCTTATTTTTATTTTTTTTTTTGTCGTAAAATAATAAATAAATATTATTTATTATTTTTTTTTTTGGTGCCTAGTATATAAATAATATTATTTAATAAATATACTAAGATAAAATATATTTTATAAAATATTTCTATACCTATATATTTATTATATATATATATTAGTTATATATAAGTATGTATATATCATATTATATATTATATTTATGGGACTCCCCTATTCTCACCCATAGATCAGCAATTATAGACTTAGATAATGATTTCCCCGGAATACTAATGTAGAACACTAAAACTTCTGTTTGTTTAATTTATAGGTTGATTTTTCTGTTTTATGCAATATATAGTGCTTTTAATAGAAACTCGTAAAATGCTTCTAAGAGATTTAGCGTATCGATTTTTGTTTATATAAACATTTTATAGCAGCTAAATAAATTAACGTAAGATAAATTGCTTTAACCACACGTAGGATTTAAATCTCAGCATTATTCTATGAAAGCTTGTGCTTAATATTTCCTGATAGAGTAGCTGATAGTTGTACTCACGTAATCTTTACTGATATAATGTTGCAATATCATAAATAATTTGATGGCGTGGTAGGTATGTAATTACTTAGATCGTCATTTCATATTTTTTGAATAGTAGTTGAATATTATTTTCTTATCAATTAATAACAGCTTTAATCTAAGTTTCTGTCCAGAATGCCCGCATTAGAACTATTTAAATTGTTTGATCAAATTTTGCAATGACAAGTATTAGCGTGAATGGGTTTCTTACGTGTATTGGTGCGAATCTGAAGGCTCCATCATACAGCATCTAATTCAATTGCATGAAAATAAAAGTAAAACACTCATATAGAAATATGTGTTCGTTTTTGACACGATAATTCAGGCACAAATTAGTTCATAGGCATATCAGGTGTAGCTGTGAATCTGGGTTTCTTACGTGTATTGCTGTGAATGTGGGTTTCTTACGTGTATTATAGAATTCTCTAATAAATTTTTTTAAGTTCTTCATATGTAGAAGCATTTTGAAAAATTGAGAATTTTTTAGCTAGAGGATATAAATATAATGGATGATATTGAAGGTCATTAGTTGATTACTTCTTGACAGCTAAATTTCTGGTTGAGAGATGGAGAGTTAGTTCGATAGGAATTGTACATGTGTTTTTGATAAGGTCCTATTTTAAGTTATTATAGAAAGATTTTGACCTAATACTATATAGTTACGAACGTTTAGTCTCGATCCATTTCATATATCATGTAAACGTATTTTGGTGACACTTCAAGTTGATGTTATGCTTATATTTTAAATCTATTAAATAAATTAAAATGTTATGTTGTTGTTATAAAGATGAAAGGCGGATTGTAGAGAAAAGTTTTTTGCTTAAAATGTTTTTTAATCTGAAAGGGAAAAGAACATTTTATAATAGGTTGGATCCAATATCAGGTGAAGCTCAGAGATTAAACAGAGAATAGATTTAGATAACTAAATATAATTATAAAATTAATATCAATTATTGTCTATAGTTATTTTTAGGGGCGCATTAAGATGTTATTCTATGAGAAAACGAGTAAACATAGTTAATTATTCTAAAAATATGTTTAAGAGGATACGACGGATATAAGTGCTTAGAATAATTTTAGGAGTTAATGTGATTGTCGTGTCTATAGGATATAATTTCAAATCAAAGAACAAATAATAAAGGCTTGAATTGTGTATGCGGGTCTGTTAGACCGAAATGTATATTTAGTGGAGGAACCTGCCATAAATTGCGATTAAATAATTATTCAAATCAAGCCGCAGACAAATAGTCTATCTATAACTATGAGGAATACCTTTTTTTCTTGTGCGTTTATAAATATCATACCATTTATCGTGACTCTAGTGAGTAATGCGCGAGAAGCCGTCTGACGATAGAATGAATTTAGTATTTCCTTATGCTATTTAATGTTAGACCAGTATTTCGTTATTTGTGTCATTTGATTCTTATTTTTATGCTCTTGATATATATGTAATTGCTCACGGGACAGTCATTATAAGCACCGCAATTTCCTGTGTTAGCATCCCCCACGAACACTGCGATCTTTCAAATGCAAGGCTATAGCTATTTTGTCTTTTTTAAACAATTGGTAATGCCAGCTACTTGTGAATGGAACGTTCCCACCGGAGTGGGTTTTTTTGGAATATATATAGTCTTAGAATTTATTTGTTATGAGGTTTACAAACTGGTTTATAGCTCATGTATAATGTGAGTGCAACTACTGTTGTGCATTGGATGATAATTATCCATTTGGAAAGTAAATTAGATTTAAACAGCGCTCGAGTGGTACTATATTTGAATTCGAAAATTCATCAATTCAGAAAGGGCCTGCCACGAACCGCGGGGGGGGTCTGTGTTATTTTGTGTTATGTTTTAGCTATTTTTTTCGTAAGATAACCGCTGCCATATAAATTTCCGTGGGCGGTTAACGGAGAAATAAGTCAACCTTACATGTCACTCATGGACGAGAGGACCATCATATACCTACGTGGGAAAGCATTTCTCTTACGCGAATTTGTTTCGTGGTGTAAGTTGTTTGACGCGCAAAAGACGTCTTTGCAAAACTCGCGAGCATTTCTTAACGTTTGGTTATAGCCTAGTTTATAAAAACGAAAATACACGGTCATATTATATATTTATTTATTTATATTATATTAATAAATATTATTATATTATTATATATAGTATATGATAAATACTATACTATCTATTATTATTTATAGTATATATTATATATAAAAATAATAGCTATAATATATAATTCAATAATAATAAATAATACTTTTTCTCCCTTATTTTTTTTATCTAGCCCTACTTACCTATATTATATATTATATTTTTATAATTCATCAAACGGCGACGATCCTCTATAGCTTTGTGCTGCTCTGTCTGCTTTAGATATACTCGATAATAACATTATAAGAAACTTTGTATCATGATTACTATTTACAATTATCAATGCTTTTAAAAGCATAACATATCTACAAGAATATTTTTTTATGAAAATTGGGTTCCTATACTCTAATTATTAGTTGACATGGATAGATAATTTAAATAGATTTATGGTGATTATTGAAGTAAAGAGTGTGAATTATCGTAGATTAAGAGATAATTTCTGCTCTATTTTTTCTATACCATTATAAAAGCGTGACTGTCATAGATTGGCTACAATATTGGATAGCGGATAGAACTCTGCCTATAATTAGTGCAGTAGAACGAATATCATAAAGCACTGTATAAAAAATTGTTAGCCAACCTTTTAATGGATAATCCTAATGATTTTTAACCAGTTTTTTGATGTTTGCTCACTTCTTCGCTTGTATAGTAATAAATAATTTGTGTGTGTAGACTTTGACTTTATATTTTTATTATTAAAATGTTTGTGTATAAAAAAGTTAATATATATATATTTTGTGTTTAGTAATATATATATAATATAAATATATATATTTATACTTATTAACATTATATTTATTCTATATAAAATAGATATAATATATATATTAATATAAATTTTTATAAATACATAGATATAATAAATATAATATATAATAAAATATAAATATATGAAGGGAATGCGGTAGTTTGAGAGAGAGAGAGAGATAGAAGTAGAGAGAGAGAAAGAGAGAGAAGAGAGAAGAGAGAGTAAGGAGCATCGAGGGTAAAAAAAGTTAGCTTGGATTAGTCGCGCTCATGAGATATATCAATTATGCATTTTTAACAGCTCTATTCTCATCCTTTAATAACTTTATTCCCGCTGGACCTCGACATCCATCTTAATAGACGCGAATGCAACACGTTCCTCTTGTCTGTTTACGCCTCACCCTCGGCTCGCGGTCACGCGCAGTAGTAGAGAATGTTTGCAATTTCTACGCTTAACCAGTGCTTAGTCGAGATTATATAAAATATATATGATTATTTTTATTAAAATATTTATCCCCTACTATTACTATACTATCCTTATTCTATTTAAAATATTTGAAAGGTATATTAGTTTTATTATTCATATACTATATATATCCACCTCATATATTAATATAGTTATAATAAAAATATAATAACTCTTATTCATACCAGTATAGAATAACCCCTAGTGATTTGCCATCAGATGTCCTTAGTTGGTTTCGCATACTTCGCTGAATGCAGATAATGCCTTAATGATTGTATAAACATATTCGCGGATGCCGTTGTATGGTCTGGAAAATATAAATATAGGCGCTCATGAGAAAGTAAGGGTTGAAAAATTATATTTATGAATAATAAATGATTCAGGGTTGTATTAGCCTACCGCCCAGCGTTCACTCCACCTCACTGTAGTAGGGTATGAGGTTATGCCGCCGGCTCAGCTCAGGGGTATAATTGTGATGGTCCACTTATAATAAATGATATAATATAAATAGTATAATTACATTATGTTTATTACTTGAGTGTAGTAAGTTTTTTATTTTTATTTTTTAGTATACTATATACCTATATATCCGAATAAATAGATTATATCTTTGCGTTTTCGAGGCCACACAATAAATATTAAAATAATAAATTTCGTTTACAAGATATAATTTAAATATTATATAAGTGTGCGAGACCGGAACCATAACTCAATTGCACCCACCTTAGCTCTTTTTCTCATTATCCTCCGACTCTTTATATGAAGGGAGAATGTTGGGACAATATTGAGAATTATAAAAAGTCTTTTGTAGAACACTTAGTTTTTGAGCTGATTGTAAATACTAGGATGTGTGTTTGTGCTCTTGCTAGATCATCTATATATTTTTATTCTGGTCCTTTTTTTTCTATAGCGAGATAGGTCCTGTCCGTATGATAAAATATAAATCTAACAATGTCTAATACATTTGCTATAATTATGTCCTCACCTTCGAGGAACACATAAATTTGCGATTGGGTTAAAGGCCTCAAAGTTGTCCTCTTGTGCTGGCTCTTATGTTATAATTTGTTCCTATATATCCTCTTTAGTAAATGCCGTCTCTTTGCGTTGCGGTCCGTGAAAATATTCACCTTAAATTTTATTAGAGAAACTGAACCATGTTGATTTTTTCCCGCCAGACTTTGATTTTAGTTTCTTAGTTTTCGTTTTTTTTTCTTTTGTGTTTTTGAAACTCAAATTTTCATATTTAATTTTCTCTTTATAATAATGTTTTTTTTTTTGTTTCTCTATTTGAAAAAAGGAACATAAAGTTACATAAAATAGGACAATAATAATGAATAGTATAACCTCAAATAAACTATAAAACAATGTTAAGGAAAAAACCTTTTTTATACCTTTCTGTGGGGTGGTAAACTTGGGGGTTTAATATAAGAAAAATGGTATAAATTATGATACACAGATAATGATTTGTTATATGAAAATTTTTATCTTGTAGAAGATTGTTGGTATCTTTATTTTTAAAGATATTTCAATATTTAGATTCTGGCAAAAATTTTCTCTAAAAATAGGAGGAAATTTGTGCGTATTATATAAACCTATTGTCAAAAGAGAAACATATTAAAATAATTTTCAAACCCGGTTCTAAGTGTCAAAAGCCCCAAAAATACACGTCCACTTTGGGGCCGCCTCTTTTGCACCAAAACCAATGCCGCGTGGGCAGAAACACTATGAGGGGATTGGTTTGATATTCTGAAAATCATCCTAATAGGTATCTCAATGTGTGCTTTTCGAAATTGTATATAGAAAAATGCAAAAGAATAATTCCCCGAGGGGTTTGTTTATTCTCATTTTAAATTGGGTGAAAAAAAAAAAAAGTTGTTTTTTTTTGGATTATTAGCAAAAAAAATTTTTAAATCCAAAAAAAGGAAAAAAACGAATTTCTCTTTGGGCATCTTTATAAGGGGATTTAACCTAGAAATGTGATTAGCAAAAAATGAATCTTGTATCGAAGATGCATTAATCTTTCCACAGAACTACAACCGCGTTATCTTTAGCTCTACGTTTATGACATCTTTCATTCTTTTTTAAAGCCCCGTCATCATTTTCAACTTGCAGTTTGGCTTCAATATTCTTTCTTAGCGTTTGAGATTAATGTTCTATTACATCGGCCGACGTGAAGTGTAGAGGCGCCTGATTTTTTTTTGGCATCAATAATCTCATGCTGACTTTGTTGACATTTCAAATTATATGAACTTGCATTTGATATTATTGTGAATAGATCATATGAGTCTCATGTAGAACTTATGTTGGGATCGTGGAGGTCCAATGAGGTACTAGGGTCATTTAAATTGCAGATTTCGAGATTCAATCTTAAGTATTCTTTAATTATAATTATCTTTATCAAATCTCGACAATAAATAATGCCCTGCTGCAACATCCGCATGTTGAAATATGCTTGTCGGATGCAGGAGACGGATTCTTAATATATATTTGTGGAATGCGGATGTATCTTTGCATAAGTCTAACTCATATATATTATTTATTATATATAATATTTTTAATATAATATATATATATTATAATATAATAGTATATAAATGTATGTTTATTATTAATATATTATATATATTATATTATTATTATATTAGTATATTAATTCTATAACTAATATATAATTTAGGCATAGTAGGGATGAAAGTATACCGGCTATCGGTAATCGGGTACGGACAAAATTTTGGTAATCGTATCGCAGTGAAAAATTGCGAGTACTTCGTATCGGTATCGGTATGCCTCAAAATTTATTTTGGTATCGGTGCACACTAATAGTTATATTATATATATAATAGTATAATATATATATATATATATATAATGATAATATATATATAATTATATAGTATATACATATATACTTATATAATATATATATATTATTATATATTATATATTATAATATTATCTATGATATAATATATATATAATAAATATATATTAATATATATATATTTATATATATATATATATATAATAGTATATTATAACTCGAGAAATGGACTCCTGCACTCGTACTACTCGTGCTCAGCACGTAGTTAACATTATTGAAACGATCTATTTTTTGCAAATTTTATTTACGATAAATTTTATTTTTTTGCGAAGTTGGTCAATTAATGAAAATTATTAACATCATAAACTATAAAGGATTATGCAAACGAAAAAGGTAAAGAATAACCGCTTTAAATAACGCTTTTAACCGCATTAAATAATTTGGCGGCAGTTTTCATGCCATATCGAATGGCGGGAGCGATATCTGTGATTTTAGAATGAATTTAAAATATTAATGCTTATTAATTCATGGCACACGAACACTTTTTTTTTTTTTTTCCAAAGAAAAAAAAAACGTTTCTATTTTTTTGTATAAAAAAAATACGATTTAAGAAATACGAACTCCAATGCCTTATTATATATTATATATATAATATATATATATAATATTATATATATATATAATATATAATATATAATATATTAATTAATATACCTATTACTATTACTCACTATTATAATATACACTATATATATATATATATATATATATATACTATATATCTAATATATTATATATACTAGTTTATATATATATTTTATATATATATATATATGTTATATATATTATTATATATATTATATATATATATATATATATATATATATTATTAAAAGCCACAAACCAATTTAGAAGGTTTTTTTGTTTTCCAGCAACCTTTTTTATTTTGCTTTTTCCCACATTCAACGTTGATCTAGAATTTAATTTTTATGGAGATAAATATATATAATATAATATATAATGAAATATACGAATAATATAAAATAATATAAAAAAGAGAGAGAGAGAGCGAGAGAAAGAGAGAGAGCGAGCACGAGTAGTAAAAAGTTCACGATGAAAAATGATACTATATGTAATAATAATATAATATTTATATATCTTATATATGATAATATAATTTTTATATAATAATCTGAAGTTTGTAAATTATAGTATATACATATATATATATATATATTATTATGCTTATTTGATTATATTTAATTTATAATATATTAAATTATTATATATATTTATCTTTATATATATTTAGTGATTAATAGATTAATAGTTCATATTAACTTCATCTTAGTATATTATAATAATATATAAGTATATATATTATATGATATAAATATATATATATATTCATACTAGTATAATAATATAATAGCTTCTAAATAATATTTATTGAATATATCATCATATATATATATTTGTTGACAGATACTATTTATATAGTATATTATTTTATATATATCATTTATATCTATCTACAACAGCTTCACCTATTATTGAATTCTGTCGATGATGAGAGATTATAATAAATTTTGCCGATGACGATGACGATTAATTGAAAAGTATATTTTAAATAAATTTTCTCTTCAACTAAAAATTGATATAGTTAATTTATATATTTATATATGTATATATATATTATATATATATATATTAATTATTATTAATATACTATATATTATCTTATTATATATAATCATATATATCATATATATATATTACTTATTACAAATTTTATAGACAGGAGGGGGGTCAGGGGTTCAACGCTCGAAATTTTTTAAGCTATCAAAATTTTTGATTCCTTAAGTCTCATAATAATTATATATTATAATATATAATAATTAATAATAATTGATAATAAATATATAAATAATAATATTTTATATAAATAAATTAATTATAATCTTTAATATGAACAAGTATCTTATATTAATGGAAATGATGAGACATGTTTGTGGTCTGTACTGATTTCTGTAGGTAAAGTGGTTGTTCTCATATATCACTATCATCATAGTGATACTATTTTGATTATGATCTATTATGTTTTTATATATATATTACTATTAATATTATATTTAATATATTATTATATTATATTATATTAGTATGTTTATTATTATAAATTTGAAATAAAACTTTGATTTTTTTCCTATAACTACATATTGTATTAACTATAATTGTTTAGAGTTATTATTTTCTTTTTATAATTCGTATTATATTCTTATTAATTATAGTTTATTATTATTATGTTTTATATATATTTATATATTTATAAGAGTTTTTTATAGTATGTTCGCTGAACCTTATTATATATATAAGGTATAATATATATATTTATCATGTATTTATGTATTATATACATGTATGTATTATCATTTGTATATACTTATTAGTTATATTTATTATTCTTATTATATATGCTATATATTAATATTTATTGTAAAATTAATGACCAGGCCTTAAATGTAAGGTTTATCCTATTTGCAGATGAATTAAAATGAGGTAGCATGGGTACAAGAATTGTATAAAGATTTTAAAGAGTACTTACTGACAGATAATAATGCATGTTAATGAATATAATGAGCAGGCTCATATCCTTCTTCATTACTATAATTTTTCTCTCTCTTCTACTCAATCATTGGTTTGATCTGTGCTGTTATCTCTGCTCTTATTCCGACTGTTAGAGACAGTGCGTTGATACGGGGAGGAAAAATTCTCGGTTCTTAATAGTACACTCACATGGCATAATTTTCTCTTCAGCTAGAATCGTCTTGTGTCAGGATAATTCTTCGACGTCAGCTTAATGGGTACTTCTCATCAACAAAAGTGCGCTTCGCTCCTTGGTTCTAATCTGCTGCTGACATGAATCTCGTTTCGGACTCTTATTGCCAATCCATTGTATAACAACTTATATATATATTTATATTATTATGTATTGTTTATAATCATTATTAATACTTTTATATATATATAATTAAAGTAATATATATTTTATTATATATTAACTATATTAATATATATATAAAGGTATATAATATATAACATTATATACCTAATATATAATATATATATATATATATATATATAACCCAAGATTATTTATATTTAAGTTTTATTTATTATTATTATATATATATATTATATAGTGGTAGTAATATATCTAATAATTAGTATAATATATTATATATTATTATTATATATATTATATTTTATTAATTATATATATATTATATTTATATATTATTGCTTCCTAATAGTCATTCGTCTCGATCGATCCTTGTTGCTCACGTGAGCTATATCCTAGCGTTTCCACGTGCAATCATTTTCCTCTAAACAATATACACCTTTAGGCGATTCTGGCATTCACTTCTTCTACTCATTTCTCTATCAGGTGTCATGCGCTTGTGCCTGGTTGATTTCATTTTTGATTCAGGTGCATGAACTCTCTGAAATCTTTATGCGAACGCTAGGTTATAGGCGGGTCGGGCCCAGGGATGCGCATTAGGCTCCCAGGCGGTATGAGGAAGTGTGCTTCCGTGGATATTCCTGCCGCTCGGTTCGTAAGCTAGTACTTGTTATTGTCGTCAGAAATATAGCATGTATCCTTCACAGTGTTGGAATGACATCGATAATGAATCCAACCTATATCGATTAAAGGAGGAACCAGACTCTGATCTTCTAACGTATCGCGCTATAGCCCTTTACTCTGTTTGTCTATATAGTTGCGTATGAATCTTTTTGTAAACTCCCTCTTCTCAGAGATTCTCCTTGTAGACCTTATCTGGATGCGTCCACTGTAAGGCTTCGGTTGCTGGCGAGAGGTCTACTGGTTGTATAATACTTGGTTCCTAATCTTCAACTCGCATTTATAGGTATTGTTTCGTATCTTAGGAACTACGGTCAGACTATGGACGGTGGGGGCGCTTGAGCTAGGCGCCCAAAATGCTTATCTCAGAGTTACCGAAGTTGTGTAGTCGATCATGTCTCTCCAGGGTGCCTCCTGTTGGGGTGTGCATCCTTTTTTTGCGTTAGCTTTATGTCTAGTCTTCGTTCAAATCGTCTCAAATTATGGTATGTTGTTGATGGGGGGACTTCTTCTTTCTTTTTCTGTCAACTAGTGGTGTTCCTTAATTTAAATATATTCACCTTACTTTTATGTTATTCTATTTCATATGATCGTGTCGTCAAAGGTAATGAGAATTATTCCCCTATTCAATTGGCAGCAGCCGGACTTCTTGGACCAATATAAATTCTGCCCTCTTTATACTTCTAGACCTCTGCCCCTTTCTCGGTCTTAAGTGGTTTTATACCGATTCTTATTCTCGCTGATTCTGGAGTAGTTTCTGGGATGGGCTGTATCAACCTTGTGGCAATTCAATTCTTTAAAAGAAATTCTATAAATCTCTTCTCTATATAAACACTCTTGCGAGTTAACTTTATCCTAATCTTTTTCGACGGTTCTCCTGTCTCTCCTCTTCTGTTGACAATATAACATCCTTGGCCTTAACCATATCAACAAATGTCTTGAAACCTTCTGCGTCAACAACGGCTTTGCTAGTGCGGGCTGCAAAGGGAAAGTGTATAAATAAAAATCATTAAATAAAAAATTATTCATTATTAATAAGATGAATTATTATTATTATAATATTATCTATTAATTATTATTATTTATTGTATTGTTTTATTGTATTGTTATTGTTACTGTCTGTTTATTTGTGTATCGTTATTGTCTTTAATTTTAAAATTTATATAACTTTCTTAATTTTACCTTTGTACATTATAATTATTATTACTTACACCTTCTCTCACCCAAGACTGGTTGTTGAAGAATGCCGTCAACATAGGCCACAAACAGAAAGTAGTAGAAGAATATGAAAGCGAAGTCGAAAGAAAGCGCCAGCCTTACGAAGCCCGTTTAAAAACTATATTAGCATAGAACTCACGTCGCTAAAGTTCACGAAAATACCCCCTAGAAGCTTACATGGGACCACGTAAGCCCTCATTATTGGCAACTCTCGTCAATGTGAGTGGGTTCATCCCTCTCTGGCCCAAGTGGGATCTACGAACATGCCACTCATCAACAAAACCCCGCCTATTCACTCATTAATTATATTTGACAATCTTTCATCTCACTCTGACAATATTAGTATTGCACCTGATTGAAATCTTATGAGATTACGAAATTCATTTTTTACTTTCACTATAAAAATTTATATGAAGTAAAAAGAAATGAAAATGAAAAACTAAAGCATCGATTGCTACTAGACTTTTTTCATGCATCCTTTCCACATTGACCAAAAAAAGATTGTCATAGTACTTATTCGTTTTATATTCTCTCATTTATCCCTTTCTTCACACCAGACAACTTCTAATAAAATCTAAATTTTTATACATTTTTAATCAATTCTTCTAAAACCTAATTCCCTTACCTTTCCAATTGTCCATCTGAACACTACTGTACTTTAGATCTATACGCAGTGGCGGCTCGTCCATAGGCATTAGTCAATAACTTTGCGATTGATATCAAATATTAACAATAAAACGATGATAAATAAATAAGAAAGATGATTTTTTTTAAAGGACATACCAATCAACGATAAGACCCTAATAGCAACCTTATAATAAATAAGATGTCTCAAGAAAATACATTAGTAATTTATATTTTTGCCCCTTTTTTTTTCTTTTGACCCCAGATTGGGAGGTGAGGTGAGGTGCACAACTTTCACCAGAAACAATAGTTAATTAGAAGAAAATGGCGTAAGTCGAAAGGTAGAACACCTTCTTCCCTCCCCTCCCATACCCTTAAGTGCCCAGCCCGTTGCAGCCAAAATTCCACTTTAGATATGTGGAAACCTTTTTACCAGCACTATAAATGCATGTGTGTTATATCTACTCTCAAGTTGCATATTTATTTTTAGAGAGAAGTGTTTCATACTTTTTATTTAATTTCGTGTTGTTATATATTTTTTTTGTTTCAAAATTGTTAAATAAATATATCAGCATTATTCTTTATGTTTGTAGAGTATATTATCCGTATATTTAATTGCTGCTTCCTTTCATCCAAAGTTTGTTTACAAAATTATTTCATAATGATTTTTTTTTTAAAACTTTCCGTTTCTTGATATAAAATGAATTAAATAAATAACTGAAATTTAACGTAGTTGTACTCGAGTTTTATAATTAAATATAACTTATCAGGTTTATTTTAAATGTTAACATTTAGTAAATCGTTATAAAGCCTTAAATGAAACTGTAAACTGTAATATTAATAATATTTAAATTAGAATTGTTGTTTGGTATCTATGACCCCTTAAGGCCTTAACTAAGTTAACGTACACATACATTATTTCAGGTTTACACAGTGAAGGCAGAGTAATTAATTCTCTCTTTGGCTTTTTCTTTTGGGACATATTGTACCTTTCAATACCAGATGCCTTTCGGACACAGCACCAATCTGTCCCTCTCGATTTGGATTCACTAGAGTTTTATACTCGCCGAAAGAAGGAGATAGATAAAAGGTAATAATAATAGTAATAATAATAATAATAATAATAATAATAATAATAATAATAATAATAATATTTTTTTTGATGGATGTACAGGGACCTCCACAGCACACAAGATGCGGTTATACTGTGTTAGTAAACTAACGACAGGGTAATCCCAAACGGAACGAAATAGGAACAAGGCTGAGACGGTTAGATCTTATACAAGATGTTCAGTTCCAATAGGAAGGCAAAAACGCGATCACTACGAAAGTGAGGTGAATTCAAGATAAGTTGTGCTTGAAGGCGATGCTGAGAGGTATAGTTAGCACGTCAGAGAAGAACTGTGGTTCTAAGGGTCGAGATGGCCACGCAATCCACAAAGAGATGAACGACTGTGAGAGAAGAAATAGAGGAGCAAAATGGACAGGTCGGGGGAACCCCCTTCGACATAAGAAAAATCCATGGGTGAGATTGGTATGACCCAGACGCAACCGAGCCAGGACCACCTCCAGGAGGCGGCGACTCTTACTAGAATAATAATAATAAGCCCAGCCTTACCGTCCCCTTTATACCCGTTTACGTGAGAACGTCGCCGAGTCAGAGAAATGCCCAACCTATAGCTTCAGCGGGACGCGACGAACGGCCTCCTATGGCCATTCTCGTCAATGTTAGGGTTCCACTCAATTGCCCAGGTGGGCTAGCAACATACAACACACTCACACAATCTCCGTCATTCAACTCGCCATTGTATGTCACTTGCTAGCCTCTGCTAATAACTCACATACCGTCTCGCTCCCATCCACTCCTTTACGGACTCAAAATCCACTTTATTTCTTCTGGTCCTGCCCGAGCCGTTCGATTCCCAGTAAACACCACCACTATAAACATCCGCTTAAGCAGCAAGACGACCTAGTGCATCCACTTGCTTTCCACATGACCATTCCATCCCAATGTACTTTACGACTTTGCAGTGTATATTATGGAAATTATTATAAATTCGCCTCAGAACCTGGTAGCTTAAACCGTTGATGACCTTTCATTGATTAAAGCACCTATTCTTTTAGATTGTATTTCGAGCACTAGTACCATGATTCCCTCCACTTCACCTGGATGGTCCTGTTTACTCCCAGCGATCCCTCTCATGGCACTCCCTTGACTTCCCAGGTGCTCAAGCAGTTGGGGCAACTCCAAAAAGAAATTGTCTACTCCACATGTTGCTCACCCCCCCTCCCCCGGGACTGCCAGCTGACACATCATTCCAGATGTATTACTTATTTTGATTCAACATGTCCAAACATCTTACCGACCATAGAACTATCACTCGTACCTATGCACTTGAAAATTTTTTAGAGTTGAAGACCCTCTTATCACCCCTTAATGAAAAATAGATCCCTTCTCGTTCTCGAAATCAAACTTCAATCTTGTCATCCTTAACGTCTCTTGGGGATATCACTCTTATTGCCACTCCTGACGAAAAACAAAGGCACTCCTCTACCTGTATAGATATCCCCTTTTGCTCCCATTCTCTTATGGATCGTTTCACATGGTCAAGCTTCGATTATTTGTATTGCAACGATCATTACCGGATATCCTTACATGAACTTACACCGATCCCAGTGTTAGAACCTCATACCCTCTGGCGCTATGAAAAATCGGAATTGCTCCTTTTTATCAGGCCACAGCTACCCCACTTTCTCCCTTCAATCTGCGGTTTCCGACAATTGACGTGGCCTTAAACTTCTTCCAGCAAGTTATTCGGAAACCCCTTGGTGGTCCCAACAGTGAGCACACGCTAACCTGGGGAAGAATAAAACTACAGGCAATATAAACGGACTCGCACCACCCTAAACATGATTATTTTCAAAGCAGCTGCGGTAAGATCTTGTCAAATCAATCGCCGAAAGCGCGAACAATTCTTTTTAATATTATACTTTGACTGGCTGGCTACTCCACAACCGTTTTGAGTGTGGAAAGTTGTTCAGAAAATATTTCTCTGCTCCAACAGCTCTCCACCCGAGATCAATACGCGATCTCGGCTTCAGCAGCTGTTGTAGATGCAATAGGCTATAGCTTTGCTAGCCACTCGAGCTCTTCCTGCTATTAAGAATTAATACCAGGCTTTTCAACAGTGAAAGGGTAAAATCATACCTATAACCGTCTTTTTAGACTTGCAGATTATCAAACTGCACTGGTGAATAGAAAGACTGTGCCCCAGACCCAATCACCATCTCGAACATAATGATCCATCACATTCACCCTTCTGCATCAGTGCTCCTGCTGGGTGTATATTAATTGGGAAGCTCTATGGCAGGTGTTAGTAATATATGGTGTTGGTGGTAGGCTTCTGAATGGAATCAGAAGTATGTATGACGATAGTGAAGCGTGTGTAAGAATAAATGGTGACAAAAGTGATTGGTTTAATATTAATAGCGGAGTGAGGCAGGGATGTGTTATGTCTCCTTGGTTATTCAATTTGTATATGGATGGGGTTATGAAAAGAATGAGAGATGGGGGTGTGCAGGAAATGGATGAGAATTGGACGGTGAGTTATCATCCCTCGTACTGTGCACTAATTTTTGGCTCTTTGTGTGGTGAATCTAACCAGAATCTGAGAGAGTAGGATTGGTAGAGAGATTTGGCATGGTGTTGTAAAAGGAGGGTTTGAAAGGTAAACGCAGATAAGAAGTAAGGATATGGTTTGTGAGTGAAGAACAGTCCTGCGGTGTGAAGTGTATGTTAGGTGGTGAGCAAGCTGGACAAGTGTCTGAGTTTAATATTAATGATATATGTGTTGGATGAAATGGAACGGATGATGCACGAGAGTAGTAGGACAAGGTTGTGAATAGCAGGAAGGTGGCCTGGTGCAATTAACATCGTTGGTGGATGTAAAAGGGGTAAAAGTCTTTGAGTGCGCTAGTGTCTTACATGAGGGTAATGTGTTACTTGTTTTAATGTATAGTTTGTGAGATTATGGTCTGGATAATAAGAGGTATAATCTAAAGTTCAATGTGTTGAGATGGACAATCTTAGGGCGCGGTGTTTTAGGTGTGAGAAGGAATTGATAAAATGAGGAATGAGCGTAAATTAGAGAGTTATGTGGTGTGAATAAAGAAGGGGTAAATTGAGAGAATAAATTGAAGGTACATTTATTGTATTTGGTCATGTGGAAAGGATGAATGATGAGTGTGGTTGGTTAAGGGCGGATGTATAAGTGGTGGAGTGTGGGGTTGGGAATGCGACCGGGTGGGAGGACCGAAGAAAAAGTGGATTGAGTTCTATGTAAAGGGGAATGGTCTGGAGGAGAGAAAGGTGGAGTTGGCTTAGAGGCGAAGATATAAAGGTGCCATAATAGGGAGTGAATGGCGGGGTTTTTGTGAGGGGGTATGGTTGTGGCCGACACCTATGTTTAATTCTCCAGCCATTATACTTAATAGTTAAAAGTTTCTGATATTCTGATAAAGGTTAATGATGAATGAGGGAACAAGTTATCTTTAGCGTTGTATCTTTGTATAAAAAAAAAATTGTATAATTTTTAATATTACCAATTAATATTTTTATTTGGAAAACACTTTAACTACACATAATGTGGGGATTGATAAATGGTATGCTACTGTTGGTATATGATTTTGAGGTAGGTATTGTAAACAAATATATAATTAATATATTCTTGTTTTTCAATCATCTATTGAAATTCGTATTCGGCTGTCACAATGAGATAGTTAAGAGAGTTCTGTTTCTCTAACTTTGGCATCTCAAGGAAACATTACTTAAAATTTTACAGGATTGTCTAGAAATGGTTAATTGGACCGCTGATGAGAGACCAACTGCAAAGATTGTCACTGAAAAGTTTTGGAGTGAAAATCAAAATTGTGTGTCCATCATTGATTGGAACCTCTTCTGCAGCTTCGATTACCTTATGGTACTTTATTTGTTTTTATTTGCATTAAATTTTTTCCTTGAGACCTATTTAAATTTGTTCCCTATTATTATTATATTATTATTATTGATTATTATTACTTTATTGATTATTATTATTATTATTATTTATTATTTATTATTATTATATTTTATTATTATTATTATTATTATTAATTATTATTAATTATTATTATTATTATTATTCACGCACCTGTTAATACACTTGTAAATAACTGTAATGGTGGCGATAGCATGTAGCTGGAAACTGAAAAGTAGTATAAGAATATGACCCCAAGTTGGAAAAGAGAAATGCCAGGCCTTTAGTTATCAGTGAGAACTGCGTCCGCGAATCAGGAAATTCCAGCCCTAGAGCTTCACGGAACCGCGATGGACGCCTCACTTTGGCAATCTCATCAGTGTAGGTGTTCATCTGCTTGACTCAGGTGGGTCACAACCATATCCCTTCAACGAAAAAACCCCGCCACTTGCACTCCTATTGATAAGCATTTTCTTCTCGCCTCTGCCAAACTCACATTCCTTTCCTCTAGGCATTCCTTTACTGACTCAATCCACTTTCTTCGGTCTCCCAGCCGCTCGATTCTCAACACACTGCACGCACTGTACATCGCCGCTTAACTAACCGAACTATCATTCCATGCCTTTCCGCATGGACCAAACCAACTCAATGTACTTTCATTTATTCTTTCATTTACACGCTTTCTTCACACCCAAATCTTCTTCTTGGTTCACAGACTCAATTTTATCAAGTTCTTCTCAGCAGCCACCTAACACACCCCTAAGATTGTTCCATCTGAACACATTGTAACTTTAGAGATGTCATAATACCTCTTATTCCTGACCAATAGTTTCACTACTGATATCATTAATACAGATACAACTGACCCTGCATGAAAAGACCCTTGGCGCACTGCAAGACTTAATCGCCTTAACATCCAGCCCGGTTTGAATTGCACGCAGCCACCTTCCTACATTCACAACTTTCCAACTAACTTTGCATCATTCCTTCCCTTTTCATCCAATCATATATAAATATTTAAACTCAGACACTTGGTTCAGTGCTCACGCATCCAACAACATAACGTATACACCGAGGACCTGTCTCACTCACAAACGCCTACACCTTAACTCTTATCTACTTTTACTTTCAACACCCTCCTTTTCACACCGCTGCCTGAAATCCCTGCTACTGAATCCTCTTAAAAAACTCTTTTCAAGATTCGCCAGCTGACAAAACCATCATCCGCATATATAGGTAAGGGGCACCCTCCAATCTGCGCCTTCCATTCTCCATCATTCCAAACACCTTCCCTTCCAACCCGGCACCTAATTCTGTCCATAACCTATCCCATATAGCAGGAATTGAATAGCGCAATTAAGACATAACGACATTCACTGCGTCGACTCCGCTATTTTTAAAGCCAATCACTTTCAAAAGCTCCATTTATTTCTTAACACAACCTTTAACTGATCGTCTTACATAGCTTTTGATTTCATTCGAGAAGCCACCACCAAACCCATATATGCACTAACATGTCTGCCGATGGAACTTGGCCTATTGAATGCCTGTCATACGCCTGTTGCAACATAAATTAAACCTAAAGTACAGTTTATCTCCTTCGTCCTCTTCATCAAAATGTTTTCAGAATGTAAGATTTGATCCACGACATCTTTCTCTACCAACTTCTAAACGTACTTTGTTCATTCACCAATGCAGTCCTTTCAGTCCCTCGGCGCACCTGCTTTCTACCGAAAATACGAGCATATATCTTTGCCCGCACATACACTCAATTCTTACAGTTACAACACTCAATTCCTACAGTTACAGTTATTATTATTATTTTTATTATTATTATTATTATTATTATTATTATTATTATTATTATTATTATTATTATTATTATTATTATTATTATTATTTTATTAATTGAATTATTATTTAAAAACCATACGGCAATACGCAGAACATAAAAGTAAGAAACAGTGCACATCCATGTTCTTGGAGAATTTACTAAACTTAAGTATGAAGCAGTCGAAAGAAAAAGTTATCTTGAAGACGCAATATAATAAATTCTTTTTATTATTTTAAGTACAATTGTGTACTTAATTGAGTTATATAAATCAATAATATAAATACAGTTATTACATATATTTGTAGACTAAGTCAGTTTAATTAAGTCGACACTCCAAACAAACTACTACTACTCTGCTCATTAAAACGTACGAGCCACACCAATATATTTTCACTACTTTACCTACTAAATATATAATATTTCTACTAGATATGTATATTACATTTCAAAGTTTTAAATGACAATGCTGTTACTACAAATACGGCAATCATAAGAACGTATAAATAAATAAACATCATATAAAGAAATAATATAAAATATGAGACACACGCATAACACATTCTGAACTTGGTCAGACGTGGGCACTAGCTAATCTAAACTGTACGCAAAAACGTAGATACATCTCGTGATCCATGATTGACCTCTTACGGAAACACCCATCAAACACCCTCACTCAATCTTCCCCAACTTTCCTGAACACTGTAGGATAAAATAAAAAAATAATCATTATTTTTATTATATATTGAATAATTATTATTTATTGATTAATTATTATTAATTTAATTATATTATTATTGTTATGTAATGTAATTGATTATTATTATTATTATTGATTTATTATTAATTATTATTATTATTTATTAATTATTATTATTAATTTATTATTAGATTGATTATCTAGTTATTATTACCTTGAGGTCTTGAGTGCGGTTAGCGCGTCGTACATGAGGGTGATGTTGTTACCTGTCGTGTGTTTAGAGGTAGGTATAACGTATGTTGAGACCTATGGTTGCTGGAGGAATAAGGAGGTATAGAATCTAAAGTTTTAACGGTGTTTCAGGATGGAACATCTTTATGGGGTGATGTTAAAGGGTTGGTGAAAAGGAAAATTGATAAAGAATGTAATGAGGAAATGAACGTATTAGAGAGTTATGTGGTGTGAAGAATGAGTAAATTAAACGAGAGAATAAAATGAAAGTACGTTGAGATGGTTTGGTCATGGTGGAAAAGATGGATGAATGATGTTCGGTTGGTTAAGCGGATGTAATAGTGGTGAGTGTGTTGGGAATCGCCGGCAGGGAGACCGAAGAAAAAAGTTACGATTGAGTCAGTGAATGAATGTCTGAAAGGAGAGAAAGGAAGTATTTGGCAGAAGCGAGAGGAATTGTGCATAAATAGGAGTAAATGGGAGGTGTTTTTGATGGGGTATGGTTGTGAGCCCACCTGGGCCAGGGGATGAAATCCCATACACTTGACGATATGCGCATAGAAGGGGTCCGCGAGCGGTCCCGTGAAGGCTCTTGAGGGAGTGGAATTGTTCCTGACCTACGAAAGTTCCTGCCTAATAGGTATAGAGGGGGTGGTAAGGCTTGGGCTCTCTTTTCGACTTGTGTCGATATTGATTACTACTACTTCTCTTTGTCCGATGGCATGTTTACGCACCTGACACCCAGTCTTGGGGAAGAAGAAGGGAGAAATAATAATAATAAAATTATTATAATATTATTTATTATTAAATTTGATTATTTATAATGATTATTATTATTATTTATTTATTAATTATTATATTATTTAATTATTGATTATTATTATTATTTATTAAAATTAATGTAAAATTAAGTTACTTGGGGCTTGGATGGACGCGTATGGAAGGTGATAAAGGAAGGAAGTGGGTAGAATTAGAAGTAGCGAAAGTTTAAAAGAACAATGTAATAAGGATCGTCTTTAAGAGCACTTGATAATAAATCAAGTTGAATGTGAACAAGTTGAAACACAATCTAGAAGCAAATGAAGGGAGCGGTTGTGAGTAGTGCAAAAGAAGTATGCGGATTTGCTAAAATAGGTAGTAGGAAATGTTAACAGTGAGTGGTGGAATAAAGAGGTGATGCAAGCTGTTAAAAAGTAAAAATGAAGCGTGGTTAATTGTTCCTAAACGCCAATGATGAGGTTTCAAAAAGAAAGATGTTTGGAATTAAATAAGGAGGAAAAAAAGGAATTACTAAAAGATGCAAAAAGTAGTGTAGAAAGAAAACGCATGGTAAATATGAAGCAGTTATTGGAAAGGAGGTGGACATGGGGGACTTAACAAGGGAAGGAGAGCTCGTCTGGGAAGTAAGCGCGAAAGGGTTAGAAATGAGAATAAGGGGAAATCTGGCTTAGAATAATGAAATAGGGATTCTGCTGTTTCGGTAAGCTGGACTGAATGGATGTGGAGGGGGGGGTGAGGAAAGCACTTTGAAAATCTGCATAACATTAGAAGTAATGAAGAGGGTGGATAGTGAAATGTGTATGGGTTTGAAATGGTGGCAGAGAAGGAATTGTTTTGATTAATAAGTAGATAGAAAAGGGTCTTTTTTTTTCCGGGACAATAATATTATGAAGGAGATATAAATAAAACAAAGTTGTTGTAAAATACTTAAGTTAAGGAAGTGTGTGGGGGAGGGAAGTGGACCTAACTCTTATGCCCCACTTCATTCCTTTCCCCCCTATCCGATACAAGTATGAAAATGGTAATAAGTTCATCATCTATATTTCTGTAAAATGTATAAAGAAATGAAATTAAAGGCATTTTTTATTTTTTATTTTATAGCATAGTTTTATAATTATATATTTTGTTTCAATTATATTTTTTTCTATTTCTATTGTGTTATTTTTATTTATATAGTTTTGAATTTTTCTTTTGTTTTATTATTTTATATAGGTTACTTTATTAATTTTCATTTTATTACTTTAATTATTTTTAAATTTCAATTTAATTTTTTTATTTTGCTTTATGTTTAATAGTTATTGGGGATTTCTGATATCCGCTATGCGCATAAAATTTATTATCCGACAGGGATGGATACTTCACGGATGGATACTTGATGGGATATTTGTCGAAATAGGCCCGAGCGCTATGTGATGCTGATACTGATGGGGATATCCAGTCCGACCTTGTGATATAGTATATATATATATATATATATATATATATAAGTATATTATATATATATATAATATATATATATATATAGTATATATATATATAAGTAGTGATTATATAATTTATAGATATATTAGTATATATATATTATTATAGTAGTTTTAAATGTCATGTTGTTACTTCAGATATTTGTTTTCCAAACTTTCAAAAAAATTAGATCAAACAATTTTCAGAGTTTGTAATAGCTTTTAAGAATTATTCACATTCTACTGGACTAGGGCATCATAGGTTGTCAGACAAGGAGGCATAAGCGAGCTGACAGCGGACTCAATACTGCGATAGTGGCCGCATGTTGAAATAATTGCGCGATGGGTGGGGCGGAATTTTATGTGGATGTGGAGGTGGATGTGGAGGTGGATTACAATAATTATATAGTAATATATATTAGTATATTATTTAGTACTATATTATTTGATATTCTATATTATATTATTAACTGATAAAAAAAATCATTTATCTATTTATTTACAAAATAAAAAATTTATATTTCTATAAAAATATATATATATATATATAAATTGTTTCTACTCATAATATATCTGAAATGGTGGTATATTGTTTTGTCTTTTTTACAGATTCATAATATGTGTTTATTTTTTGTTAATTTAGGGATATTTGTACATCAATTTATATTAATTAATTGGTCTTGTTAATTATACCTTTTTGGAGGCAAATATATTGATAAGCATCAAAAAATAATAATTTAAAGTTTTAAAAAACAAACATTTTTTCACTTTTCGTCAATGAACGATATTTAGGATTCAGTTTTTTCAAGTTATAAGTATAGAGTATATACTATATATAGTATATAGTATAATATGATATATATATATATATATATAGTATATTAATATATATATAGATATAGTATATATGTCACTTTGATATACTATATGATAGTTAGTATATATATGGAGGGATACAACTCCAGGTTCGGTCGCTATCCGAAGGTGAACTAAGCTGATAAATCTTGGTTTTATCAGATAAATATCGTCCTTCT
>JABUQX010092808.1:0-57500 GCA_015478945.1 Trachelipus rathkii
CGTACTCAACCCATATCCTTTTACGAGCCTTCCGTAGCACAAGAGGGTGCTGTATCTTGAGCTATTGAGTGATTGCCGTTTGTTGACAGTGTGGTAACAATGGCTAGCTAGTTTGCTGTGGTGCTTCCTTCTTCTCCCACCAGCCACTCTGTTAACCTGTGGTAGATTCTCTTCCAGTCTTTCTGTAGTTTTCTACTGAAGTTTAATCTCCTCACTTTGTAAAACCTGCGTCTGTGCTCCAATGCGTAACTCTTGACGACTAGAGGTGCCAAACTTTTGAGGTACTACAAGGCCCTCCCTGAATAGGGCTGTCTGCCCGTGAGTGGTGGTGACTACTGTAAAAAATAAATCCGCTTTAAGATGTGGAAGCAGCTGTAGTGGGCAATGAACTGAATCAATCCTATTCCTGCCCATCCATAAACATCATTTTCAGATTATCCCAGAAAATCGTTCACTGCTGCTTCTTACACTATACCCTCAATAATTTGGATTTGGTTCTGAATTGACTTTAACTTAAATTTAACTTACCTTTAGATCTCTAGTACTCACACACACAAAATACCATAGCTCTTCTACACCTAATTTCACTCATAACAGGAAATTTGCAGAATCTTCTATCCCCTCCTGCCATCCTTTCCACATGCAATTCACAAAACACATTTCAACACGCCACCACTCATTTCACGTTTCCTCTCATCTCTTAGTTTCAGTAAACAGCGAGCAAATCAAATTTGCCCTTTCTATACATCCATCACCTCTCCCTCATCTTTCTCAACATTCTATTCCTCTGACATTATCTTACAGATACGTATTCTACATTTTAGGATAGAAGGGCGCTTACTGCGATCACTACTTCTTCCGAGGCATGCATTAGCATTAATCCTGCAAAAGATAAGTGGTAGTAGGCAGCCAACCCTAACTACCACGGCGTCCCTTAGTCGCTTCTAATACATTCGCATTGAACATACGACTCGCTGGGCAATTCTCTCTCTTCCCTACATACGTATGGATATATAGGCGCCTAGGCGATGCATCTGTTATAGATGTTGTCTAGAAGAGGGGTGTGGATATAAAGCTATGTTGTATAGCGGATATGTTGTCTGGAGGAATGAGTGTGGATATCGAACAGCATAACATTGAAAGTGCGAACCCATTTGGGCACTGGAATGTCATAGAAAATACCCAAATCAAGGAATGGGTGTATATATATAATATTTTATATACTATCTGTCGGCCGGCTTTTGGGGGTAAGGCTAGAGTAGGCCCACGCCTACTTTGCCTTAAGTGAGTCCCTAAAAAATATTAAAAAGTCAAGATCTATATATACTCATATATATATATATACATATATATATTATATATATATATATATTATATAGTATATATTATATATATATATCTTAGTACATACCCCTATATATACTCAGTTATATTAAATACTATTTATATATTATTACTACAATGTATTTCGGTTCGACAGTCCTAACAACTTTAAGATGCCCGGCACTCAATTCTACTCGGATTCCTTTATTTAATAGTACATCGGTGCCATTGTTTAATCTCCTCGAGTCAAAAAAAATAGTTTCTTATTCTCTTCTAGGGCAAGGCAACTTTGAATGTGCCTGACGAGTCAAATATCAGTCTTTTTTTTTTTTTAAATAATTCCTATTTAAATGCTTTAGCAAGAAATAATAATAAAAAATATTGATTAATTAACATATTCTTTATAAATTATTTATTACTTATTATATAATTAATATTTATATAACTTGATCATCTCTTATATCGACATATGTAATATTCTAATTCCTTTGATAATTATATTGCCAAAACGTTAGAGTCGCTGAAAACACGTATGACTCAAATTCGGCTACGATACAGATTGCCTCTGAGTCAGATCAGTTGCTGCAATATTTTCGTTATTAATAATAAAGATGTGCGTGTCAGTTCTATTTGAATAATAATATGCTTTTCACTAGATTACTTTTATTACTGAATATTCGTGTGTTTTTTTGAAATAAAATTGAGTCTTGTTAGTTTCTCTGTAAATACGGGGAATATTTGGAATAGTATTCGCTTTAAGTTTTATTTGAAATATACCTTAAATTTTTTTCCGAACGTGTTGTAAAGCCTATTGAAATTTCAAATGTTAAAATTTGTGCAATATGAAACTATTCATTCTCTTGCATTTCTATACTAGTAATTTTATATATATATTATGTATACTATTATATAATTATATACTACATATATTATCATTATATCATATATCATTATTATATACTAAATATATTACCTATATTTCCTATACCTATATATATACTCCTTCTTAATTCTAATAAGATATTACTAGGTTACCTAAGCGAAGAATATTTAATACTACAAATTGTTAAATGTATTGTAAATGAAACGAAAGTTTAAATAAACAAAAAACATTTTAAAGTGCGATACATTGCAAATTAAAATGGAAACTTATAATTTTTAATTTTGTCAATTTTTGAAACGACTACTTGACCCGCGCTTATCGGAAATTTGTAAGACGATATTCCAATCTATATATATATATATATATATTATATATATATATATATATATATATAATTATATATATATTATATATATATAAGTATAATATATATATATAATATATATATATCTATATATATATTATTATTACTATATATATGGTATAATAATATATATACATATATACTATATATATTTATATATATATCACCTATAATATTATATATATAATATATTATCTATAATAATAATATATATTCTATATATATATATATATATTTTTGATTGCCTACTTTCAAGAATTTTGAACCACGAGCGCCACTGATATATGATATATATATATATACTTTATATACACTATATTATATTAATATATATATATTTATATCTAATACCTAGGTTCCATATATTGAGTACATATCTATATACGTATATCATACCTAATATTAGATATATATATATATATATATTATATCTATATACTATATACTTCCTATTATATATTTTATATATATATATATATATATATATATATAATAATTTATTATTTTATTATTATTATTATTATTATTATTATTACTGAAGTATTACTATGAATTGTAAATTCTTAAAATTTGTTTTCACTTAATTTACAGCATTATCGGTGAATTTGCCGATGAGATGACGATTGAAAAAAATATGCCGATTTTTGCGGATGACGATGACGATTAACTCAAGAACTAAAGCCTTTTGACCATACAAAACGTCGTCAATGTCAGAATGGTGGCAAGAATGGCACGAAGGTGGATGATCGATTTTTCGAAGAAAATCAAATCTTCAGTGATTGAGGCACATTTTCCACCTCCACTGGATTCGTCAATAAGCAGAATTGCCACGCAATTGGGCGAATGATAATCCAAGAGTGATTGTCGAAAAACAATGCACCACCAAAGAAGTGCTGTTTGGTTGCGGGTGCGAGATGCTTCGTTGTATGCGTGGCTGATTTGGGGGTGGTCAACGAACTGGCTCGCCGAAGCAGGGGTGGGGGGCATGGATGGACGTGTTATATAATTATATAATTTCCTTTGCGCTGTATCTGTGATAATTGTTCAGAAGAAGAGAGATTTCTTCGGAAACTTGTTTGAGATGTTTGTAATTTCTGCCTGTTATGACATTTTTTTATTTCAAGCCTCAGAAAGTTTCGTAAAATATCTTTTTCATTGATCCAATACCCCGATCGCATCTGACATCTTGAATGAAAGTTTGGGTCCCGGAAGAATGATAAAAATATATGTAAACATCATCGTTCTCCTACACTTATTTCTTCTACCTTTCCAATCCACTATTGGTCACCATATACGCAAGCTACTGTGTCATTTATCTCTACACTTAATGAAACAATTTTGCTGACACTGTGTTCTTCGTAAACGTCAGTTTTTGAGGTTGGATAGCACCTAATTATGTTCTCTGAAAAGGGAAAGAATTTTTGAAAGTTTCTTGTTCCCTTAATTCTCAAACAATTTTCATATCTCGTTTTTAAGTCTTTCAATGTGTTCATGAATTTCTTCTTCTTTTACAAGAAAATAAGTTATTCCTCTTATTTTCTCTTTGCAAAATGAATATATTTTGGTCAATATTAAGAATTTGGTGTGTTGTTGTTCTTTGTAAGCTGACTTTGCTTAATTCGCGCTTTGTTGTTCATCCAACCCCATCACAGGCATTTTTCCCGTTGCAGGATGCAAAGAAATGCCATTCAGCTTTTAATGCGGAATCTTTTTGGTGATGGCAAATGTTAACAAAAACTTTTTTATTTTTATATTGGACACCACTTCCGTCTGAGAAGTATACTGGCTCTTCAACTATAGGCAAAGTATGTTTAATATATTTTACTACATATGTTTTTGGAAGACGTGAACAACTGATGTGCTGTGCCTAAGTAGTTACTTAAAGCAGCAAAGAGAGTGACTTCTTAATTTACTATTTTCATCTCTAAATATAGAACAAATGGGTGCAAAGTAGCTGGGTCATTGACCCAATGATACCCTTGAAATTCGTCTTGGGACTACGTACGTGTATTTCTCGGCAAAATCAGCCAAGATTATGCATTCATTTTTCAGAAAGTTTCTTTCTTTTCTTTCAAAATCTTCGATTGAATTTTAGAAATATACTTGAGTTTTGTTTTAGTTTTGCCCAAAATTTCAACCAGTTAAAATATTAATGAGTAATATATATATACTATATATATATAATATATATATATTTAATTAATATATATATATATATATATTATATATATAGGTATATATTTAGATAGGACAATTTCTAAAAAGTTATACCTTATTTTTTTAGAAACATTTTAGAAAAATGAAGTTATCTATTACCTAAAATTAAAATTTTTTTTGCCAGAATTTTGCTTTAATTTAATGTGAAATTATTTAATTTGTCTATGTATTGTCTTGACCTATAATACTAAGTTAATATTAACTACTAAAATAAAAATAATTCAAAAAAATTTTTTTTTGGCATTTTTGATGGCTGTATTTCTTAAACAAGCAAATACCAAAGTCAATATTACAGTGAAGGAACATCTATGGTAATAGTATAATGTGTGAAAATTCAGATTTTTAGCACTTACCCATCAGAGAGATATTAAGGTTCAAAGTTACGGATTTTCCGACAAATTGATTTTTGACACCCTGTAAATTTTTTTTTAATATTTAACCATTTCCATATGAGTATATTTAAGTTAAACCGCTACTTTAGTATGTATTCATCACACAAATTTTTATATCGTTAAATTATTTCCTTCTTTTAATAATACACCACGAAAATGGAAATTTCTTCGATTTTAACACAATTTTTCGGATTCATTTTCATGGTGAAATATTATTTTCCCCAAAAAAAACAAGAAAGGCCAAATGTACCTTAAAGTATCCCTAACAAATCACTCTCTATGAAATTTGGTATAAGAATTACCAATATGGAGATATGACTTAAAATGTTACCTCTATTAAGTTATAAATTTTGCTCCACCTGGTCAAACATTTTGGCTCACCCTGTTACAACCAGAGTAAATCTACAAAAACGAATGGTGGTTTTGAACTTTCCAGGGATAACATTAACGGCCATGCAAAATATAAAAGTTTTCAAAAATTATCGAGCGGCCATCAGCGGTACGGAAAAAATGGATAGACCCTTTATCTTCTAGTCCTCAATCACTTATCCTGGAATCCTGTATGTCTATAAACATCTTCCCCATCAGTAGAAAAACTATAGCTTCACCCCCCTACATGTGGCTCATTACTGCTTCTCCGACAAACTAAAAAAATTGAACGTGCGATACCTTCTCACATCCATCTTGTCATTTGAGCCGAATCCTTAATCCCTGTAACATCTCTTAAAAGTAATTATCTTGTGGTAATCGCAGTTAGTTCCTCTTTTGTTATTTTATATTCAATCATTGAAATTTATATGTATTTGCCTAGTGTTACTTAATGCCTCAAAACTGGTGGTTATCCTAGCATGGATCGAAGTAAATATATATATATATATATATATATATATTATATATATTATATATATATATATATATATATTATATATAATATATATATCTATATATAATAATATATATATATATATATATATATATATATATATATATATATATATATATATATATATATAATATATTTATATATATATATATATATATATATATATATATATATATATATATATATATATATATATATATATATTATGACGAACCACCAACCAACTACGGCTTCTACGAAGGTAGGTTTATGTATATATTTTTTAAATAAATCAGATTGCAGCAGAATCTCGCCGAGGGAAGTTTGAAGGAAAAAGTTACTGTGGAGAAGGATAAGTTAAAATAAGGAACGGAAGATAAGAAGAAATATTTCCCGATATCGGTGAGTTATCAACTGAGTAAATTTATAGCTATAAAATGTTTACATTATAGGGAATGAGTGTTGGAGCTCTCATCTTGAAAGGCCGTGCATCTATTCCGAAGGAATGAATTTATCTTAGCAGAGTTTACCTCGATAAATAGGTATGGAATGAAGAATCTTCTCGGATGAAACAATTGGTTATCTATTCACACGAGTTTGGAATTACTTGTGAGGTGCCTGTGAGTAACGCATAGTAATAGGACTTTAAACAAAAAAACTGTAAGTGTTCTCTTCCGTGTTGAAAGGCTTAAATAACGATTTGATAAATTTAATGAAGTGACTTTTTAAATAATATTCATTTGTTATGTGGAGTAAAACTTATCGAATTCATTTGTCGTAGATTACCGATGATATTTGAAATTAATGCTCTTTTTTGTTGTTCCAAAGTGTTAGCGTCTGCTGTGTCTCTCCTCTGTTGTCCTGCCTTGAACGAACTTCGATCAATGAAGAAGACCGTGCCTCCGTTGGTGTGTGATATTTAGTAAAAGGATCATTTAATATATATAAGTTAGGAATTATTTATTGGTTTATTTGTTCTTTATATGCATTTATTATAATATGAAAATTGTGGCGTATTTCTCCTTACCTCTTTCCATTTTTGCAAGAATATATATGGGACCTTTTTGGTTTTAAGGGTTAAGAGTTTCAAGTTATCGGAGACGTCCGGTAACATTTCTGGTGGCTCGTAGTAGTTTTGGGAACGGACTTTTGTTTGCAAAATGGAGAGGGGGGAGAGGTTAAATCCAGCAAATAAATGGGGATACTATAAGAAATGCGTGGTTTGTAGAGAAATCACCCATTTTGGAGAAAACTGCCCATTGAAGGGTCGTTGGGCTGAAACTAGGAATTGTGAGGATAAAGCGATGAGTAAATTATGCTGTTTTTTTATTATTATTATTATTATTATTATTATTATTATCGTTATTAAAATATGTGAGGTTGGGAGTATACTAGTGTTCATTATATTATCCCGGATTATTATATTATTAAGATGACTGAATCGAGTGCTAGGTTTATCACGTTATTGGATCCATTATAAATATTATTTGTAAGTAAGGTTTGGGGGGATTATTTATTATTATTATTGTTATTGTTGTTATTATTATTGGAAAAGGTAAAATGGGAAGAAAAGGAAATGGCGATAGAAAAAGTTAAAGAGGAAATAAAAGAAGATAGGGCTTGGAAGGAATGGATTAAAAAAGAGTTTAAAGAAAAGAAGGATTAATTAGTAGGTAGTGGTTGGGTAAGATTGGGATTTTTATTTTTATTTTTTCTTTAGAAGATTGGTTCCCAATCTTGGAAAGGGAATAGTATGACGGACCACCAACCAACTACGGCTTCTACGAAGGTAGGTTTATGTATATATTTTTTAAATAAATCAGATTGCAGCAGAATCTCGCCGAGGGAAGTTTGAAGGAAAAAGTTACTGTGGAGAAGGATAAGTTAAAATAAGGAACGGAAGATAAGAAATATTTCCCGATATCGGTGAGTTATCAAGAGTAAATTTATAGCTATAAAATGTTTACATTATAGGGAATGAGTGTTGGAGCTCTCATCTTGAAAGGCCGTGCATCTATTCCGAAGGAATGAATTTATCTTATCGATAAATAGGTATGGAATGAAGAATCTCGGATGAAACAATTGGTTATCTATTCACACGAGTTTGGAATTACTTGTGAGGTGCCTGTGAGTAACGCATAGTAATAGGACTTTAAACAAAAAAACTGTAAGTGTTCTCTTCCGTGTTGAAAGGCTTAAATAACGATTTGATAAATTTAATGAAGTGACTTTTTAAATAATATTCATTTGTTATGTGGAGTAAAACTTATCGAATTCATTTGTCGTAGATTACCGATGATATTTGAAATTAATGCTCTTTTTTGTTGTTCCAAAGTGTTAGCGTCTGCTGTGTCTCTCCTCTGTTGTCCTGCCTTGAACGAACTTCGATCAATGAAGAAGACCGTGCCTCCGTTGGTGTGTGATATTTAGTAAAAGGATCATTTAATATATATAAGTTAGGAATTATTTATTGGTTTATTTGTTCTTTATATGCATTTATTATAATATGAAAATTGTGGCGTATTTCTCCTTACCTCCTTCCATTTTTGCAAGAATATATATGGGACCTTTTTGGTTTTAAGGGTCCAGAGTTTCTAAGTTATCGGAGACGTCCGGTAACTTATATATATATATATATATATATATATATATATATATATATATATATATATATATAACTGCTATATATATATATATATATATATATATATATATATATATATCAATGGCGGCTTGTGGTCAAAATTCTTGAAAAAGGCAAATCTTATATATAAAAATATATATATATATATATATATATATATATATATATATATATATATATATATATATATATATATATATATATATATATATATATTTATATACTATTACTATAACTGATATTTTTCTCACATTTCTTTATTTATAAAGAAGATCAATTTTCTTTCTTTTCTTACAGCAAATTTCTGTATTATTTTTTCATGCCATATATATATACTAGCGACAATGCAAGAGAATGAATAGATTCATTTATGAATCACTAGCTGTATTACACATTTTCTAACATTTGAATTTCAATAGGCTTACAACACTCGAAAATTTAGTAATTTTTAATAAAGCTTGAATCCCATTCCAATATTCCCACGTATTCGTCAAATCTAACAGCTCAATTTTATTAAAAACACACAAAATCAGTCCTTTTTCTGTGAAAGCGTATTATTACCAAATAGAACTCCACACACAATCTTTATTATTAATAACATGAAAATATAGCACCTGATCTGAGTCAGAGGCAACCTATATCGTCGTTGAGAAAGAATTTGGGTCAAACGCGTTTTCTCCGACTCAGATTGAGTCAATAGTTATATAAATGGATTATGAATTTAATTAAATAAGTCGATATAAGAGAGATGATCAAGTTGGCATAAAATAATTATTAATTAGTTAATTATTATAATTATGTTATTAATAATGTTTGTTTCTTGCTAATGCAATTTGAATGGGGATAAAAAAAGACTGATACTGACTCGTCAGACACATCCAAAGTTGACTAGCCTTAAGGAACTATTTTTTTGACTCCGAGAATTAACAATTGCCCCCGATCGCTACTATTAAAAAAGGAATCGAGTAGAAATTGATGCCGGCATCTAAAAGCTAGCCTTGGAACGAAATCATTATATATATATATATATATATATATATATATATATATATATATATATATATATATATATATATATATATATATATATATATATATATATATGCTGACTTTTTAATATTTTTGGGCTCACTAAGGCAAGTAGGCGTTGCCTACTCTGCCTACCCCCAAAAGCCGCCACTGATATATATATATATTGAACTTTACCTGAGCAAGATGTAGTGGTGGTTTTTAAATGTATTTTATAACTAAAGCAATAGTGATTTTTTTTGTTTTATACATCTACGAAACCCATGGAAGATTGAATCTTGTTATCAAAATCTTTTGTATTGAATGTTCATATCAAATTTGTTCAAAAAGTAAAGAAAAAGGTGGCTCTTTTGGTAGCTTTTCTATTTGTTTTCGACTTCCTTCCACGGAACCCATTGAAGATTGAATCTTATCAAAATCTTTTGTATTGAATGTTTATCTCAAATTTGTTCAAAAAGTAAAGAAAAAGGTAGCTTTTCTATTTGTTTTCGACTTCCTTTCACGGAACCCATTGATTTAAACAATATGAAGAAACGAAATACTTTTGAAACATCTACAACTAATTCTACATGTGCTGTTGTTGATCCGTTATCTGAGCTTCCAGATTTTAATACTGCCTTTTGCTCATTTCGTGACGAGAATAAAATTAATGAAGTTTGTTCAGAATCAGAGGAGCCAGAGACGGTACAAACTGAGCTCTTCATCAAAGATGGCATCTTTTCGGAAATTCCAGTACCACCAACAATTACTACATCTACAACTTCTACTACTACTCCTCCTCCTCTCTTATCTGAAGAAGACATTATTAAAATTGAATATTTAAAAAAAAATTTTACGGCGGCAAGCACAGAAGATCTATTGTTATATGGACGAGAAAATATTATTTTAACTGACCGTGAAGCAGGCGCTACCAGATCCTCTACCTCTGGCAGTGACGAGAATAAAATTGCAATTTCCAAAATTCCAAAATCAGAGGAGCCACATGGTATCCTTTTAGAAATTTCGGTACACTCAACGAGAACTACCTCTACAACAACTACCACTAATACTCCTATGTTATCAATTAAAAAGAAATGCTTAGAAAAAGGTTTTAAGAAAAACAGAAAAATTATCCTTTAGGTATGAAAAAAATCTTTCAGGCGCTACCAGTTCCTCTACCTCTGTCAGTGAAAACTTAGAAACTTCTACTACTAAAACTGGTGCTACAAAAAATGAGAAGAAATATAGATCACCATATGAGGAATGGAATAGAAAGGAGTTTTATAGAAGCATAGGAAAAAAGGGTCCGGGAGGACACGGTGGAAGAAATCTTCCTATATGCAATATTTCTTCTAAAGCAGCAAAAAAGTCCTTTGAAACTTTTGAAACCAGTTCCCCTATTTCTGTCAGTGAAAACTTAGAAACTTCTACTACTAAAACTGGTGCTATAAAGAAAAAGAAAAGAAAATATATATATATATATATATATATATATATATATATATATATATATATATATATATATATATATATATATATATATATATATATATATATATATATATATATATATATATATAGTTTCGATTTTAAGTTCTTTCGCACTCGAAATCTGGATATTTATTTTTAATTTTAAAACCACTTAAATTTTTAAAGAAAAGTTTAAAAAAAAAAAAAAAAAAAAAAAAAATAAATTAAAAAATCTCAACATTTCAACAATGTTCTTTAGGAGAAGAATGAGGTCTGAATGTATCAGAAAACTCGGTGTACGAAAGTACGATAAGCTGTAAATATATTATTTCTCGATGAAATGCTGAATGTTGCATTGCCAGACGTACGTTAAATCATTTGAAGGTTTTTCAATATAGTTTTGTTGGTAATTGCACCAAAATCGAAAAAACCAGTGGAAATATTGAAATTCGGAAAGTTTTGAATATGAAAAGATTCAACTATCTTTTGTATTGAATGTTCATCTCAAATTTGTTCAAAAAGTAAAGAAAAAGGTGGCTCTTTTGGTAGCTTTTCTATTTGTTTTCGACTTCCTTCCACGGAACCCATTGAAGATTGAATCTTGTTTTCAAAATCTTTTGTATTGAATGTTCTTCTCAAATTTGTTCAAAAAGTAAAAAAAAGGAAGCTCTTTTGGTAGCTTTTCTATTTGTTTTCGACTTCCTTCCACGGAACCCATTGAAGATTGAATCTTGTTATCAAAATCTTTTGTATTGAATGTTCATCTCAAATTTGTTCAAAAAGTAAAGAAAAAGGTGGCTCTTTTGGTAGCTTTTCTCTTTGTTTTCGACTTCCTTCCACGGAACCCATTGGTTTAAACAATATGGAGAAACGAAATACTTTTGAAACATCTACAACTAATTCTACATGTGCTGTTGTTGATCCGTTATCTGAGCTTCCAGATTTTAATACTGCCTTTTGCTCATTTCGTGACGAGAATAAAATTAATGAAGTTTGTTTAGAATCAGAGGAGCCAGAGACGGTACAAACTAAGCTCTTCATCAAAGATGGCATCTTTTCGGAAATTCCAGTACCACCAACAATTACTACATCTACAACTTCTACTACTACTACTACTCCTCCTCTCTTATCTGAAGAAGACATTATTAAAATTGAATATTAAAAAAAAAAAATTTTTACGGCGGCAAGCACAGAAAATCTATTGTTATATGGACAAGAAAATATCATTTTAACTGACCGTGAGGCAGGCACTACCAGATCCTCTACCTCTGTCAGTGACGAGAATAAAATTGCAATTTCCAAAATTCCAAAATCAAAGGAACCACATGGTATCCTTTTAGAAATTTCGGTACACTCAACGAGAACTACCTCTACAACAACTACCACTAATACTCCTATGTTATCAATTAAAAAGAAATGCTTAGAAAAAGGTTTTAAGAAAAACAGAAAAATTATCCTTTAGGTATGAAAAAAATCTTTCAGGCGCTACCAGTTCCTCTACCTCTGTCAGTGAAAACTTAGAAACTTCTACTACTAAAACTGGTGCTACAAAAAATGAGAAGAAATATAGATCACCATATGAGGAATGGAATAGAAAGGAGTTTTATAGAAGCATAGGAAAAAAGGGTCCGGGAGGACACGGTGGAAGAAATCTTCCTATATGCAATATTTCTTCTAAAGCAGCAAAAAAGTCCTTTGAAACTTTTGAAACCAGTTCCCCTATTTCTGTCAGTGAAAACTTAGAAACTTCTACTACTAAAACTTCTACTAAAACTGGTGCTATAAAGAACAAGAAAAGAAATATATATATATATATATATATATATATATATATATATATATATATATATATATATATATATATATATATATATATATATATATATATATATATATATATATATATATATATAGTTTCTATTTTAAGTTCTTTTGCACTCGATCATGTGTATATTGAATTTTCATTTTAAAAAAAAAAAACAAAACAAAACAAAAAATATAAAAAAAAAAATCTCAACATTTCAACAATGTTCTTTAGGCACTATTCAAGAGAAGAATGAGGTCTGAATGTATCAGAAAACTCAGTGTACGAAAGTACGATAAGCTGTAAAATTATTATTTCTCGATGAAATGCTGCATGTTGCATTGCCAGACGTACGTTAAATCATTTGAAGGTTTTTCAATATAGTTTTGTTGGTAATTGCACCAAATCGAAAAAACCAGTGGAAATATTGAAATTCGGAAAGTTTTGAATATGAAAAGATTCAACTAAACGATTGAGGTTCTTTGATTTGACTTTGAAAAAATTTATTTTTTAAAAATTATTTTATTTTATAACTTTTTTTTTATTATTATTTATTTTAATTTTACTTATTTAAATTTATTTTTCAAACTTTTTTATACGTATCATTTTACATTTAAACTTTGTGGTTAATTTTTTTTTTTTTTTTTTTTTTTTTTTTTTTTACATTTATTCTTTGTTTAAGTTTTTCAATTTAATTTTTAATTTTTTAAAATTTTTAATTATTTATGCTTTAAACATTTTTTGTACTAAAATTTTTATGCTTTTCATGTTTATAACGTAAAAAATTTGTGTTTTTACATACCCTAAAGCAGTAAATTAAACCACCCACCCTACCCACCCCATCCATGATCCATTGATCTATTGATTCAAGTCACATTTCGAGTATCACTTTGGGTAAACATAACAAAAATAAGTTCTTTATATACTGACCAACGAATATATGGTAACGTAAGCACGAGTAAACTGATAGCATTAGCAAAGTTCCATACTTAACAACAGTAAGTAACTAACATTACATACAAAGAGTAACCTACTCACACTATTTTAAGCATATCTCTAAAATCAATGTTAATTTTACATTAACATAGTAATATTTATCAAAGATTTATCGTATCCTGACCTAACAACTGTACTGAACTAAGAATAAATGACACACACACACACACACGAATAAACTGCTAACATTAGCAAAGTTCCATACTTAACAACAGTAAGTAACTGAAGTTAACATAAGCTATCACCTATTTTCAAGCATAACTCTAACATATCAATGTTAATTTTACATCAACAGTAATATTTAACAAAAATTTATCACAACCTAACCTAACTATTATACTGAACGAAGAATAAATGTTACACTCACACACACACACAAGGAGGAAAGGAGGAAGGATGAAGGAAGAAGAAGTCTCATGTGTCTGAGCAAATGAGCCATAGCCTGCATCGGTGCTGGAGCCGGTGCGATGCAGAGTTAGTAAACATTCGTTTAATAATACAATATCATTACTGTTTACGTAACTGATTCTGTTCTAACATGTACAGGTAGTCATTTGTATTGCATCTTACAAAGATAACCCGTTTTCTAAAGGTTGAAGACTGATATTTATATTTTCAAATCTCATTTTATTTTTATAAACGTCAACTAATAAATTTTTTTCCCCAAGTTGAAACATGCATATACTGTTTGCTATTTTTATTTTGTTTCATTTTACATTTATTCTTTAAATTTTTTTTTTCAATTTAAATTTCTTTTTTTTATTTATTTTTAATTTTATTTTTAGAAATTATTTTGTTTTTAAACTTTTTTTTTAATTTTAATTTTTTTAAAATTATTTTTTAAAAATTATTTTTTAACACTTTTTTTATTATTTATTTTAATTTTACTTATTTTAATTTTTTTTTCAAACTATTTTTATAAGTATCATTTTACATTTATACTTTGTGTTTAATATTTTTTTTATTTTTTTATTTTTTTTATTTTTAATTTTATTTTACATTCTTTGTATTTAATTTTTTTTAAATTTATTTTCAAATTTTTATTTTTGCTTTAAATACAGACACCCTATACGACCGAAGCTCAAAAACGTTTGGCTGCTATTAACAGAGAACTGGTGAAGACTGGTCAATGGGTTCTTGATGAAGGGGCAGGAGGTTCATCACATTCATCCGTTAAAGGTGGATCCCGTCGCTCTAAATTTATATCAATAGAACACCCCGCTAGGATAGCTACTTCTCAACCTAGTGTGAAGAAAGATGACAACGACGGACCTAGTGTTCTAATATATATATATATATATATATATATATATATATATATATATATATATATATATATATATATATATATATATATATATATATATATATATATATATATATATATATACATATCTATATATATATATATATATATATATATATCTTCTTTTAATATATATATATATATATATATATATATATATATATATATATATATATATATATATATATATATGGTCAGCGTTTAGTATATCCTTCATATGTATCTTAAAAACTATTAATGGTACAGTAAAACGGAATACATTGGTGGAATGCTGGTCAACTTTAGTGGAAAATGTAAAAAAAAATATATATATATATATATATATATATATTATATATATATATATATATATATATATATAATAATATATATATATCTCAAAAACTACATAGCTACAGGAATACATTTTGGAATCATTTTTCACATGGGAAAATGTAAAAAATAAAATAAAATAAATTAGTTAATAATTATAGTAATATGATTAAAAGGAAGGCCCTATTTAGAGACCTTTTTATTGGTTTCTCGTTAAAATAAAATGTAGCTTTCTATTAAATTTTGTTTTTGTTTTTTCATAAAAATACCCAAGGGTATATACCGCCCCGATGGCAGGAGTCAGGGTCTCTCGGCTTCAGGGGAACTACGGGGTAGGATTATTTCCCCCTCCCGGGGAGGTCTCCGGAACCCCCCGCTCTTTGAGCATTTGGGTGTCGCGGGGTTCCTGCTCTCCTACGGGGGTATGGAAAACATCCCCCTATGTTCCCCGTCGGCTCCGAGCCCCCTACTATTGTGCCGTATAAAGCATTTTCCTATGTGAAATTTGCCCAGGATTCCAAAAATTTTCCTTTTCGCTGCAGCTATTGCAGTTTTTGAGATTTTTACATTTTTTTAAAATTGGCCCAGCATTCCACCAATGTATTCCGTTTTACTGTAGCATTGTAGTTTTTTTAAGATACATATGAAGGAATATACTAAACGCTGGCCTATATATATATATATATATATATATATATATATATATATATATATATATATATATATATATATATATATATATATATATATTTATGTGCTGCTGCCAATTTTATACCAATATAACCAATATAATATATATATATATATATATATACTATATATATATATATATATATATATATATATATATATATATATATATATATATATATATATATATAAACAGCAATAGTATTAGTGAACTTTATCTATAGAACAACAGAGAAAAGCAAGGAAATATTAGTCAATGGTGCAACAATGAAATCCCATGAATGTGATATTGGTACATTTGGTGTTAAAAATCAATGGCCTGGCTTCTTTCTCAATGTAACACAGATACAGCTGCAAGTAGGAGAACGTAGAGTAAAACGATTTCGCATGGAATCTACTACTTAATGAAGTATGGATTAGTGAGTGTCAAATAATAAATTAATTAAAAAGTTAAACAGATTATATTAACTCGCTAGATATGATAACAGTTAATAAGTTGTTTCAAGGTAATGAAAATGACAACGATTTGAACGTACTCACTAACTACATTAAAAGGAAAGGTTTGATATCGAAAGATGCTTTAATTGCACAAGTGTCTAACCTGAGACATTGAATGGTAGGGGCTTTACACTGAGGCAAATGTATGATCATGTTTTCATGTTTAAATATATATTTTCATACCGTAACACTGTAAATTTATTATATTCTCATAGTAAATTTATTATATTCTCTTATAAAGTATCAATGATTGTTGACTTTGGTTCTCTCCTGTCTGGCGGATTGAGAACGAAGGAGACAAATAAAGAACAGTTTTGATACGTTACTGAAATAAGGAAGTTACTTGAATTAAATTGTGGATCAAAGAGTTCGTAATAATTTGGACATTCATCGATGACTTTCTCAGAGATTAGATAAAATTTGTTTTTGAGAAATTGGTACAATTTCATCAACTTGATTCACCGCTTCTTCATAAAAAGTCTCGAACTCCAGACTTACTTCAGAAGGAGCTGTAAAAGTGAGCGAGCAAGACCCAAATGTGGCTCTAGTATTAGTAGTGACAGTGCTAACATTGTAGTCAATGATAAGTCTTTTCTCAAAAACATAGCAATGGGCTTCATATAAATTGTTTCTGAAATAAAACAATTTCTTTTCTTCGGATCGAGTGATGACTTTATTTCACCAGTAAGGGTCTTTATAAGACTCGGCAATAAAATTATTCTCAAGTAAACAATTCAAATATTGGGAGAAGTTATTTGGTTCAAACATGCGTGATTTTAAATGTTGTTTATAATTACACTCACAGCTACACTCGGAACATTTAAATAAACTGAAATTTGCATGTGTTAACACGTAAATGAATGCGCTTTTCATTTAGATAAAATAAACTTAAAGTAAAGTAGATAGCCGAAAATATAGGACGGATTCTAACTCACGGAGCCCATTCCCTCGGAAACCGTTAACATTTTTAAGTCCAAGTAACTCCAGATTGGCTAAAGATATCGAGAAAATAAAAGCGATTTTGGAGTCCTTGGGTATCCCTACGTTGACTGAAAGCTTCCTGGAACTTTAAAAATATAATAAAAAAAACACTGGGAAGAGGGGTCTGCGAAATCGTAGGTGCGTGAAGTGCAGATGTGGATTCCGATGGCTGCATTGCATCCCTTGGTGCAACCGTATCGTAATCTGCGAATTTCCTTCACACCTGCTTCAACTACAGTAGGAACTAGACAGATAACTACCACAGGTGCTGATCAAATCATAGTATCTACTCCAGAGTTGGGATTAACGTAGTTGAATTGGAATGATGTGCAGCCAGAAGACCAAAAAGATGAAGACACAACAGATGAAGATAATCAACAGAATGTACATCTATCGCTAGCGCTGGTCAAAACAGTCTCCAAAGGACAACAGGAGAATTCAGTCAACCAGCAAGTTTTGCATCAGGAAGCTCAACACCAGGTGAGCAAGGAGGAGGATCTGAAAGTTCAGGGTCTTCAGCTAATGTGCAAGGAGGAGGAGATGCAGAACCATGGACATTGAAGGGACTTATAGACACTCTATTTGCGGGTAATAAAGCAACCCCTCACGATCATATTGATGATTTTTGCTGATGCAGGTCTGGACCTGAGAGGAATGTTTGCAACGATTGTTGCCAAATATTCAAGCAGATCTCTTATAAGGCACCTGTTACTGGTAACAGGATCTACTTTTGAGAGGTTATTTATATGAGAACACAAAGAACATCACAAACCCAGCAAGAGCTGCTGAACTAATTGAAGCAATGAATAAATTGGAAGCGACTCACAAGGAAAGACAAGGACCAACAAATGTCACTCTGGGTTGACTATCACTCATTGCTCCCATGTCCCATCCATACTTCTTGTTCCAGCAAATTGAACAGAAGTCAAGACCCATGATTAAACAGTTTCCTAGAGTTTGCAACTGTGGGAGTTTGTATCAAGTGTTCCAGCAGATATGAAATTCAATTCCATCTTCAATTGTGGACTCCTCTACAATATCTACTGGGACACCACCATTAATCCAGAAAAGCCAGGTGCAATTTTTCGCACTATAAGAGGCTTCAATTCAGCTTCAACGAGGGCAGTGTACTTACAGAAGTAATAAAAATAAAATACATGAAGAAGCGCGACTTAGTTTCAGACCCTAGAATTTTGAAGTTTACCTGGTTAAATACAACAATTGATTCTGTTGCAGACATGAATAGTAAAGTAGATTGGGGGTTTATTTGTAACTACTTAGCTGATTAAAAAATGTTTGTATAATTACGTTAAGGTTTAGGTTTTAATTATTTGAAATTTTGTTTATAAAATGAAGGCAAAGCTAAAAAAATCGAACCGCCTTCACTATCTCCCGACGGATGGATAAAAATGGCGCTTTCGGATAGCCGTGATTAACAATCTGGAGCTCCAAAAGTCGTGGGGTCAGTCGGTTGCATTTGAGGGATTTAGCCCTCAGGTGCAGAAGCTGTTGAAGCCATCTCCTCAGAGAATTTTGCTGGGGGAATATAATGTTATGGAATCGTCTGGAAGCAAGCATGATAGCGAGTGTGAAAGTTTGCAGGGGGAATATCTGAGCGATTCCTATTTGAAAACAGGAGGGTTGCGATATTGTATTGGAATCAGAGGTAAGTAGCCAAAGGCCATATACGAGATCCAGGGGGCGGTGGAAGATTATTCGCATACTACGGCTGTCCCTCTGGAATATCGGAACAGTGAAAAGAATAATAGACGAAAATAACAAAGTAAAATAAAAAGAAATAATAAAGTACTATAAAGTATAACATACCCATAACTTGACTATGATCCATGTATGATAACCGGAATTTATAACGATGCGATTAGTAGAATAAACTTACAGTATGTGCAATTTCCTTAAAGGTTATTATTATTCAGATATTTATCATTTATAATATATAATCAATTCCATATTCTGAGACATGTATTTTTGTTTTTCTGGTGTTGGGCGATTCGGAGGCGGCCTCTTTCCGTTGAGCAGAAGAAAAATTGGAGAAGTTTGATGTTCGGATTCGTGTTAATGCTCGGGCAGGACGGAGCACTATGGAGAGTCCCGAAAGTCTTCGGGATCTAGACCTTTGAAAAATAGATATTCTGCTGTTGATGTGGTTGACCTAATTTGCCTGAAGGAAGGTGCCACTGCCGGGAGGAGGGGGTGTCGCTGGTCACCGACGACCCTAACGCTGACTGGAGGGGATCGCAAGGTTGATGCAGCTTTAGAAGATTTGTCATCAGGTAAAATGACGCATGAATATAGACCTGATATTGCCAAGAGTTAAAAATGGGCATAATTTTAATCATCACAATTTGGCCACCAAGGGATTAAAACATCTTGCTCCCTTGATGGAACAAAAGGTCCATGTTTCGGGTGGGATATCTGCTGGAGCGCTCCCGTGAGATTAACGGTAGAAACTGTGCTCTCAAAAAGCCACGGTTCCGGTATCGTATTCTAATGTTGAATCATGGGTTAAATCGGTATACGCGGGATAGCTGCCATTTATCCACCCGTTAGGCTCCGCATACCCGGTTCAGAAATTTTATTCTTTCTCACAGTGTTATCGGACGGCTGCATTTATATACCGACATGTGTAGTCATTTTTTGATTCCATAGTCTTCTTGCCCTTGGCTCAAACCTCTGAGGTAAGTAGTTGAGTAGGTAGCTGGTGAGGCAGTGGGAAAATACTCTTCCCCTCTCCCGACTCTGGTTAGTGTTGAGTCTACACCCAATTCTCTTGTAGTTAGCGAACCCTTACCGGTTTGTGCTCCCGTTGGCACGTCTTCACCTGTTCCTCATGCTGTTGTCTCGTCTGTTTCCTACCTTTGGGACTGTTGTTCATTTGCCTGTATCCTCTGCAGGTGTATTTCCTCCATCGCCGATCTGTGATGTAGGCGCTGTACCCATGTCACCAATTGATTCTACCGGGTCCGCATTGGTTCAGACAGACTTTCTCGGGATGGTGCAATCCGCGGCGCCTGTTGAGAGTTTGACTCTGAGTTTGGATTTAAGTGTCGAAATGTCGTTAATTTTATTTGGGTCATCTCCTTAGACCACTTTGAGTAGATCCACAGGGCCACGGAATCTACTGGATGAGTCTCGTAAGGAGCTCATTTCTACAACCATACCTCTGGTCGCTTAGCCCGTGGAAACACGAGGGGTGGGGTGTTCATCCCATCTCGGATGGGTGGTCTATGCGGACTCTTTGTACCTTCTTAGATATGGCGAAAATTTCAGTGATTATGGCGAGTCTTCGTTATTCTCATCACCTGAAGAGATGTGGCAGGGCCTGTGGCGACGACGTCGCCTTCTGACGTCTCGAGTGCGGCTGAGAGGAGGTTATGGTTCTATTTAGATTGGAGGGATGTATGATGTTGGAGGGATGTATGATGTCGGAGGGAGCTTCCTCCAGCCGGCGTTATGCAGTTCTTTCCAGACCTCAGGAGATTCTCCAAGTTATGAAGGAGTGGGAGCCTTCCTTGGAGTAACAAGGTTGCTTATAGTTTTTTCTTTTACTTTAGGGTGATTGTTTAAGATTCATTATTGAGTATCTTTTATACCGACACCGAGCAAAATTTTAGCTCGTTTCTGTTTAATGGACCAGAGAAATTCCTTAGTTTGATCTTAAGAGTTCCAATTGGTTACCAAAGAAATTCCTTAAGTTTGCTTCCTCAAGTTCGATTTTGTTTTAGAACTTCAGGCATATTCTACTGCCTAAGGGTTAACGGGAACATTATATGAAAATATTACTTAAATTATATTACGCTAATATTTTAGGGTTATTGCTATATGTTGCAATTAATAAAGTATCCCCATAGAACATTTGTGATGTAATGAGATTATACGTTTTGAAATCTCTTATTTCATGAACTATGTGTTGTAAAGCTGTTACTTATTTTTTTTATCATGTACTGTTTACCAGGTATTAGGTTATTTATTACATAACTTATGTTCATCATTTCAAATGTTCGGGTATATCAGTTGTTGCTCTGGTAAAACATCTTGCATCTTTTCTCTTTCGTTGAAAATATGAGGCATTTTCTGGTGGGGGATAATGTAATGGACCGTTTTCTACGGGTGTTACCATTATCGATTGTGTGCTCATCTCCAGTGACGACGGTTGCGGTGTAGATTGACCACAAAAGGACAGACTACCAATCCTTTTATAGGTTCACGCGATCGGCTATGTATATATAAGCTAAGTGACAAACATATAGATATTCTATAGACTAGTATATACATGACATCATATTTCACCAATATTTATGAATTCTTGCTCCGTTTATATGTTATGGTATTTTGATAGTTTCGTATATTGCAATTTTACACCTATTTCACGTTGCGGTATTGGAAGCATTAATTATTATAATTGCTACTTGTTCAAATAATAATACAAGTGAATGATGAAAAAGTGACTTATAACGTTAAAAGAGTAGCAAATCTAAGTGGACGAGAAGAGTTCATTATTCGCATTTACGAAAGTGGATAGACATCCCGGGATATCTGAAAAAGAAAGGAAAGGAGTTGGTTTTTCGAGCGGATGATTCTGAGGGTGTAAATTCCGAGATAAATGTGGATGCGGATGGTGATGTGGCAGATGATATAACTCGAGAAGAAAAAAACTTTAATAGATCTGGTTTTAATCCAGAAAAGAATGGATTTCAAAGGGAGAATGATTCTCAAAAAATTATCCCAATTAATAGACCAAATTAAAGAATTACAAAAAATTGAACAATAAAAAATTTTCCTCGTAATTATAAAGCAGATGTGCTCGCTAAGGGTTTAAATCTTAATGGGGAAGTAACTGAGGTTTCCTGTACTTTATCTTCCTCTCCTGTTTCTTCTATTATTTCACCTATTTTACCTATACGATGCTTAAACACACATTCATACACTTTTTCCCCTATTACTAACATTTCTAAATCCTTAGTAGATATCTCTACTAACACGTTTTTTTAAAAACTTTAAAGGATCCATCAGTTCAGTGATTCATCCAAATGTAACAATTGTTAAGGATAGATCCCAAACTTGCCAGAATAACCAGTTGGACTTATTTATTGGATTTGAGAATACAGAAATTGAATGGAAATCTTTAGAAGGTCCAGGATACACATTCATGAAACAAATGTTTCAATATATTCGAACACCAAAAGAATCTGAAATGGAATGGGACAATACATCTTAGTACGTATTTCCTGAAAACAACGAAATAGAAATTCCAAGTTTTGTTGAAGAGGATGGACCTTTATATGTACCTAATCTTCCTGAAGAAAGTTCTGAATTATCAAGTGGGAGTATACAATCTCCTAATCAATTACATAAGTTTTCAGACAATTATAAATTGACCACTTTACCTTCAGTTACGAATATAGAAGTTCTATTTACATCCTATTCAATTGAAGGAGAATTATTCTTACGTAGGAGAAGAATAAGATCATCAGTTGTAGGGCATAGCAGAGATGTTCCAGAAGGTTCTTCTAAATTAATTGTTAGAGACCCATCGTTAAGACGTTTCACCCGTTCTTAGGTTCGTGTCAATGATTTCCAGTATTTAATTAATATTCCTTTAGAGTATAGACGCCCTTCTGTCCTAATTTCTTTTTCTACTACTGTTTCTCAAACAACTACATAATTTACAAATTTACAAAGACATATTTATAAAGCAAAATAATAATGATGATGTAATAATTACAGATAATCTTCCACACCAAGTGGTATGTTAATTACATAAAAATAATTGGGGTCATGAAGTAAGAGGTTGCGTTTCGACCTCGCAGCTCAAAAAAAGTCAATAAATAGTACATTAAAGAAAATTTTATGACTTATCGCATGTTAGGGAGGAGAGTGAACTTTTGAGAGCCGTGCGGGGGAAGAAACACTCTTGCATTTTCTACACAATTTTTTTCTTTTACAGAACACGTCGAAATGATTCAATTGCAGGTCGTGGGATCCAGTGAGACCGGAATTTTCTACTGTGAACATGAATCATTAAAGCGAACATATAATCTCCGTGTACGAGTGGAAAATTTCTCGGGGTGTAAATTAAATGAATGCTTACCGTTGATAAGGCGAAGGATGCCAGAGGAGACAGATTTTCTCTTTTTGTGGGCCTTGACCCCTATGCCTGGAGGCGAATGTCAATTTCCCATCCATGAAAAAGGGATTTCACTGTGTTTCGACCGGGTTCTGTAAGTTGTAGTGAAATTCTCGAGACCATGAATAGGAGGATATCTAGGTATGTGGCTAAAATAAATACTGAATGTGACATCTACTTGGCGATTTCAGCGGTGAAAGATCTTTATAAGTTAAATCAGGGGTAAATAATTACCGCTTGTGGAGGTTATCAAAATTAAATGGAAAATCATCAAAGCTTAAATCTCGCCACAATGCGAGATCATTCTGTAAACGTTTTTCAGCACTTTTCAGCTTTGGCATCGGAGCAATATCAATGGTTTGATAAAATGCCTTTACATGGCAATAGAGCCTTAAATTGTTTCTATGCAAGAGAAGGGGGACGTCAGGAATTGAGACGGACTAGAAGTAATGTCCTCCCTCATCTACTCTACTTGAGGAAAGAAACTCTCTCCACAATGCGAGATCATTCTGTAAACGTTTTTCAGCACTTTTCAGCTTTGGCATCGGAGCAATATCAATGGTTTGATAAAATGCCTTTACATGGCAATAGAGCCTTAAATTGTTTCTATGCAAGAGAAGGGGGACGTCAGGAATTGAGACGGACTAGAAGTAATGTCCTCCCTCATCTACTCTACTTGAGGAAAGAAACTCTCTATTTAAACAGTACTTTCAGTACAATAACAAACTTTGATCCCGGATGACTTACATGGTAATAGAGTGTTCTCACATTATTTTATGAATAAAAAAATATTGGATCGATTTACAAGAGTAGGAATGCCCAGCCTCGATTCCGCGGCCATGATGATCATCAAAGAATGATTAAAGCACTAACCCTCCAACGAATTCGTGATTCGAAAGTAATGAAAATTCAGAAACAAGACACCATGAACCTGAGGTTGAAGAAATGGAAGATTTAGAGTTGTCAAATGAAGAAGGGGCAGTGGAGATTGATGCCGATGCCAGTGCGGAAATTGCAGAGGAAGTTAAAGAACAAGTCTTCATGGGTAATGATGATCTGGTTCATGAAGAGGAGTTAAATCGACCAGATAAGTAAGAGTATCACAATATTTGTTTTATTTCGCGGATCTAGAACAGCCTTCCACTTTTCGTGTTGGCTTATTGCCAGTAATATATTCATTAGATATTAGATATTCTCAAAATATTAATCCCTCAAATATTCTGCTGACCCATATCAATTTAAATATTAATCCCTCAAATATTTCAACACCCCCTAGAAATGTAAATATTACTCCTGCTCCTCGGAGGAATAATGATGTCAGTTTATCATGCCACGGTGAGAGATGCAGTGAAATAGGATAGCTCTTAGATTCCCTTCAGATAAAAACGAACAAAATGAGGTATTATATGGGATTATCGAAGCTGCCATTTTTTGAAAGATACTTAATAACCAAAGAACATAAACATGGATGTGCGACATAATTCCTGAAGCGCCTCATGGAGCTTCAATCTGTCATAGTTGTAGAAAAGAACTTGCAATAAAAAATTGAAACACTGCTCAGCCCTCTACTTCTCATTTCGATATTGATCATACCAATAGTTCAGATTTCTCAGACAAAGATCTTGCCTTACATTGCAATTTTGTTACCTTGGTGTCTCTTAACATTTTCTCAGTGTTAGAAGGAGTCAATGACAAAAAGAAAATTGTGTCAGTCAAAGTATTATTCTAAGTCTAAAGTAAAAAAGAGAATAAGACGCGTCTAAAACATTTCTACGGAGCAAGAACCGCAAGACTCAGGTACTCACGGACAATAACTGTTTTTCAATATCATTGGCGGAGATTATCTAGACAGTCCAGTTCTGCAAAATCTGAAAGTTCACCACTATTCACCAATCATACTATAAATAGGAACATTTAGTTATTGGAAAAAGTTTAACCTTGTATCTTAACTCAACTCTGCCTCAAAACACGTGGTTGCGCAATACACCAAGGATAATCCATGGAAGAGATTCAATGCACCAAACAAAAGTTGAATGGGTAGCGTCTGCCCACGTCCAAAAAACTAAGAAAAGGGCATTTTAAGTCTAAGTCCTAATCTAAAACCCTAATGCTGTGAAGCTAAATCTACTCAAAAGGATATAATGCGCAAACCACTGGTTACAGTTATTTCATTGATATAAAGAAACTGATGACTGCAGGAGACTAATGTCGTGTAAAAGATAATGAAACAGTAAGTAGATAAAATCAGATGGATAATAAATTTAAAAAAGAAAAACTAACAAAAGGGGCTCATAATTTTGTCAACTTAAAATAAGAGGCCCCATTAAGAAAATTATTCTAATAGAAAAGAATTATCTAACCAACATGAAAAATTGTTTTTCATCTAATATGGTAGAGTATGATGTACCAAAACAATGCGTACACTAGCTGGTACAAAGCGGGTAATGCACTTCTATGCTGTATAATGTTGTGTGTGTGTTACCAATTCAAAGCAAAATGTCAAAGTTGAGTTAGAAAATAATGCAAGCCTAGGTATGTGGCTAACAAATGGCTGAAATTGAAAACCTTATAAACATTTATACTTTTGAAGCAAAAATATTGAGGTACAATTCACCCTCAATAGCTTGCAATCTTGGTAACTGTATGATTTGTCCTGGTGAAGGTGCAATAATACAACTTCTAGAAAATACGCTTGAAAACAATTCTATTGAAAAGGTAATGGCCACCCAATGGATTTCTGTTGATCGCTGCAACTTAGGGACCATTTGAAAAAATCATCATCAATAGGTAAAATTAATATTAATTTGTATAGTAATAAGTGTCACGTTAGTGTGGGCTATTTCATTGCAAACAACAATACTCTATTCATGAACTAGAATATGAAAGAAACAACCTTAATCAAAAATCTTGAATTTAGCAAGTTAAACTTTAGATATTTTTATGAGAACTATTCGCATAGTTGTGCAAGATAAAGCTCAGAAGTTACCAAATGGTCTAGTGGTTACGATCAAGGGGTTCAGCGGATACATCCTTCCAGTTGTAAGTAGGGTACTTTAAAAGAGGAGATAAAACAAACCGAAATACTTAGCTGAAATTATATGCCATAAAATTTTCGCCGCATGGTCGCCTTATGACTCAACATAACCTCATCTGTCAGCATCTATGATCCACCTTCATGAAAACACATCTAATTATAAACCTATTTTTTTTCTTTGATTCACCATATGAGAGGTAAGTGTACTACAAGAAACGATTGAATTATTTTTCTGAGGGACCGATCTATACTGCAGGTTATGAACAGGTAACATACCCAAACCAAAACTACAAAATATATATGTCAATTTATAAATGTTAATTTTTCTCTTTGAAAAACTATTGAAAGTAAGCATTTTTCCAGAGACTTATGCTGATTCGTGTTTTTCCCGATCAAGTTGGCGAATGGAAGTCAACTTACCTTTTTACTACATTTTTTTTTTGGGTGGGTGGGGTTTGAAGCTACAAAGGAAATGCTTTTCATATTAAGTGTTGCCGCCTCCATGCGGTCCAAGCTGGTAAACGTTATGTAGCCACACACAACGAGGGCGTAGGGACCAAATCCGTCAATGAAGTTGGAGATCACTCTCAAGTGGTGGTGGTGTTGGATGTAGTGTGTGTCTGTGTGCTGGGGTGGGTGATGTCGTTGTGTCTATGTAAGTGTGTGTGTGTGAAGTGTGTGTGTGGTGTGTGTGTGTGTGTGTGCCTGTGCTGGTGTGGGTGTGTGTGGTGTGTGTGTCTGTGGTTGTGCTGTTGGTGTGTGTGAGTGTGTGTGTATGTAGTTGTATGTGTGTAGTGTGTTGTGTGTGTTGTCGTGTGTGTGTGTGTGTGTGTGTGTGTGTGATAGTGTTTGTGTGTGTTGTTTAGTGTATTGTTTTGTGTGTGTATGTGTGTTGGTGTGTGTGTGATTGTTTGTTGGTTGCAGTGTGTGTTGTTGTGGTGGTGGTGTGTGTGTGTGTTTGTGTTTGTAAATTTGTGTGTGTGTGTATGTGTAGGTAGGTGTGTGTGTGTGTGTGTTGTTGGTGTCAAGAGAATATAGCGCGAGAATGTTGTGTAGTGATAAGTGGTGATGTGTGTAGTTGTGTGTATGTTGCATATGTTATGATAGTATAATGGTGTAGATGATGTGTGTGAATGTTGTTGTGGGTTGTATTCATAGTTCAGATGGTTGCAAATGTGTTGTGTGTGTGTTGTGTGTGTGTGTGTGTGTGTGGTGTGTGGTGTGTGTGTGGTGTGTGTGGTGTGGCGCAGATGCATTGCTAGTGGTGTAGTGTGGGGTGTGATTATGTGTGTGTGTGTGTGATGTGTGTAGTGAGTGTGTTGTTGTGAGTGTAGTGGGTGTGGAGAGATGAGGCGGCTTAAATGGCAACCGCAAACGCACTCGTGTGTGCCGCTTGCTAACCAGAATGATGGCGCCCTGTCACTACACTCAAATCTCGCTCGTCTTGCGTACTCACTTAACACGAGCTCTCGCTTGGCAATGGTTGAGAGAGGAGCAGAAAAGGAGGAATTTACTCGAGGCAAAGTTATACGGGAAGAGTGGTCAGCAGCTTTCAGCGCGAACGTTCGGAAAAAAGCAGTCCTTTCAACTCCCGTCTAATCATAACGATGCTGGTTTGGAAATGGAGAAAAGTCAGCTTCTGCTGAAACGTTGCTGTTTCTCTTTTCCTTAGTTTGCTGCTAAGAGGGTACATCCATATGGGGGAGAGAGCGAGGCGAGTTCCTTTCTCTATCTCCCAAAGCGCGTATTTCTCTCCGTAGTTATATCCTGCAAAGAGGATAGACCTTCACGAACCCGGCGAATGATGTCAATGACCTCAGTTTTAGTCGCGTAGAAAGGTTATTGGTCGTTCGGCACCCTCTCTACGCTATTTATTTCCTATCAAGAAAGTTGCTTGTCATGCCCGTTGAGAGAATAAAGTGAGGAGAAATTAATATTCGAGGCAGTGATACGGGAAGGAAGTGTCAGGAAGTTTTCAAAGACAGCGAACGCCAGGGAAATAAAGTTGGTCTTGGTCGACTCCCTCTACTGAACCGCAATAACGATGCTGGTTTGGAAATGTGAGCAAAGTCCCGTCTCTTGAATGAAACGTTGCTGTTTCTCCTAATTTCGCGGGTTGATATTTGCTGCTAAGAGGGTACATTCATCTTGGGGAGAGAGAGGTGAGTTCCTTTCTCTCTTCCAAAGTTCGGATTTCCCGAATTTCCGCCCCGGCATGGTGGTTTGGCGAACCAACCATGGTAAAAGCTATCGACCTTGTTGAGGTGGGGCGGCCTAATCCTTCCCCAATCTAATATATTTGCCTCACTGTTATATTCATTAATATATAGGGGAAGGAGAACTAACAGGTAGCTACGGAAAATAGAAGACGCCGCAGGGAAGTAGTAAGAGATGAGTGTAATAAACGGGTGTCTTGTTCGGTGAAGAAGAGCCTTTCCTTCTTTATCGGATTTGACCTCGTTTCCGAGATGAGTTTTGCGTTTTTATCAAAAGATTCTTCGTTTATTTTGAAAGGAAATAAAACGAGACATGGATTATAATGATAAAACTTTGAAAGACATTTCGTCTTGAGCTGATTCGTGTTATTCCCGATAAGGTTGGCGAATGGAAGTAAACTTACCCTTTTTACATTTTTTTGGGGGTGTTGTGCAAAAAAAATGCTTTTGACTTGGAAACGGTTGCCGCCTCCATGCGGTCCAAGCTGGTAAACGTTATGTAGACATACACACATCTACCAATCGTAGAGTTAGTCACTCTCAAAAGTTCGTGTAGTTGTGTGTGTGTGTGTGTGTGTGTGTGTGTGTGTAATAACGGCTAAATGGCAACCAACCCTCGTGGTCGCATAGAATGGATGGCGCGGCCCTCTCCTCCTTCTTTACTCTTATCCGAGTTGCTGCATGGTTGAGAGAGAGAAAAGGAGGGATTATACTCGAGGCAGTGTACGGGAAGAGTGTCAGCAGCTTTCAGGAGCGAACGCCTGAAAAAGTGGTCTTTCACTCCCTCTACCGAACCGCAATAACGATGCTGGTTTGGAAATGCAGCCAAGTCCGCTTCTGATGAAAACGTTCTGCTGTTTCTCTTTTCATTAGATTTGCCTTGCTAAAAGTAGGGTATCATTTAGTATTGGGATCCTCGAGTTGCGTTGGGAGAAATGAGTGAGTTCCTTTCTCGGTCTTCTGTCTATAAGTTCGTTGATTTTATTTCCCGAATTTCCGCCCCGGCATGGTGGTTTGGCGAACTAACCATGGTAAAAGCTATCGACCTTGTTGAGGTGGGGCGGCCTAATCCTTCCCCAATCTAATATATTTGCCTCACTGTTATAGGCATTAATATATAGGGGAAGGAGAACTAACACGTAGCTACGGAAAATAAAAGACGCCGCAAGAAAGTAGTAAGAGATGAGTGTAGGAAACGGGTGTCTTGTTCAATGAAGTAGAGCCTTTCCTTCTTTATCGGATTTGACCTCGTTTCCGAGATGAGTTTTGCGTTTTTATCAAAAGATTCTTCGTTTATTTTGAAAGGAAATAAAACGAGACATGGATTATAATGATAAAACTTTGAAAGACATTTTGTCTTGAGCTGATTCGTGTTATTCCCGATAAAGTTGGCGAATGGAAGTCAACTTACCCTTTTTACATTTTTTTTGGGGTATTGTGCAAAAAAATGCTTTTGGCTTGTAAACGGTTGCCGCCTCCATGCGGTCCAAGCTGGTAAACGTTATGCCTGACATCACACACATCTTTACAATCGTCACGAGTTTAGTCACTCTCAAAGGTTCGTGTAGTTTGTGTGTGTGTGTGTGTGTGTGTAAGTGTGTGTGTGTTGTGTGTGTGTGTGGTTGTGTGTGTGTGTGTGTTTTATTTTTGTGTGTAATACGGTCTAAATTGTGCTAAATCGCTATTAATTTATCCCTTTCTGTGAAGTTCGCGTATGAATGGGTGATGGCGCGGCCCCTCCTCCTTCTTTTACTCTATTATCCGAGTATTGGCTGCAATTGTGGTTGTTTAGAGAAGAGAGAAATAGGAGGGATTATATTCTACTCAGAGGGCTAGTTGTACGGGAAGAGTGTCCAGGCGCTTTCAGCCAAGCAGACGCACAGAAAAGTAACTTTCACTCCCTCTATCCGAACCGTCAAATAAACGATGCGGTTATGGAAATGGAGCAAAGTTCCGATGCTGGTTTGTGAATGGAGCCAATGTCCGCTTATTTGATGAACTACGTTGCTGTTTCTCTTTTCCTTGATTTGCTGCTAAGAGGGTACATCCATCTTGGGGAGAGAGAGGTGAGTTCCTTTTTCTCTCTCCCAAAGATCATGTCTCATTTTATTTCCCGTCCTCTTCTCTTGCTAGTCTTTTTCCCTCCATGGTGGAATGGGCACCCATCATAGAGTTGGATTGGCTTTCATGTCTCGATTTATTTTCTTCCCATTTTTCTTTACAGCTATTTAATTATGTCTTGTTTCTTAGGAAACGCGGTCAAGTTCGTTTATGGTTCTGATCTCTGTCCATGGTGGCTTGGGGACCCATCATGGAGAGTTGGCTTGGCTTTCATGTCTCGATTTCTTTCTTCGACCTCTCCTTCACAAGGTTAGGAGTTCCTTAAATATGTCTTGTTTCTTCGGAAACGCGGTTAAGTTCGTTTATGATCTCGGTAAAAACGATGTCTAATCTTGATCACAGTAGTGGTGCGATGATAGCTTCACCCCCTGTGGTGCACAAATCATCGCATCACTAGTTTGTCAATCATTTTCTTAATTCATGTCTCCTTTTTTTCCTTTTTGACTTTGTATCATTCAGTCAATTTACCCTTTTTACATTTTATTTGGGGTGTTGTGCAAAAAAATGCTTTTGCCTTGGAAACGGTTGCCGCCTCCATGCGGTCCAAGCTGCTAACGTTTTGTAGACACACACACATTTACCAATCGTAGAGTTAGTCACTCTCAAAGGTTCGTGTACTTGTGTGTGTGTGTACAGGCGGCTAAATGGCAACCATTGTCTCTCGAAATGTTTTTGGATTGAGGATTGAGTCGTTGAATTGAGGATGATTGGCCTCTCGCGTAGGTATCATCTTCTTCAACACCAATTTTTCCGGTAAACTCGCGATTTCATTTCATGCTACGGCGTCTCTAATCGCACAATTTAAGAAGGAATAATGGAGGGGGTGATGACCATAGATCCCGCCTCAGTCTGGTCTCTCTAAAAATGGTAATGTGAGGCTGTCTGATGCAACTAGGACGTAGATTGGAACTGAAACCTTAGTGGAATTGCTCGCTCCTTTATAGCTATGTCAGGGAATCTGTGTTTGTTTGGGGCGTTCTGGTCTTCTTCGTCGTTGACCTTGTCTTCGGCGTCGACCAGTAACATAACCCCGATACTAACACGCCTAACTGGTAGCTATTAGGCGCCTTGAGTGGCAAGCAAGTTATTTTGCTAAGCGGGGTGGAACGCCGGGGTATCGCTCTGAGACTTGGTTAAGTTCGTGACGGAGGCTTCTGGGGCTGTCAGCCAGCGATTCACCTCTGTAGTTATCTTTGCCACCTACTGGTTAATTTCTATGAATTACGAGAGATTGGGGCTTGAACTAACTGCATGTGATCGTTTGTATCACAGTTGCGCGGTCGTCTTCGTTTCACGGCAGCGCCTTGACTCACCTTTACATTCCCGGAACGTGCCGCATACGACCTTTTGCATCAGCAGCGCATGCTCGAAGTCTCAATAACTCTGGCAGGGAAATTCGAGGTGCTAGAATGGGGGGGTGACCCCGATATATCCCCCCAGGTCTCGATCTTGGTGGAAGTTCGCATTGGTGCCGACAAAGCGCGACCAGTAGTAATTTCAATAGCTGGCTCAGTAGTATGTAGGAGTAGATGATACGGTTCAGACGCGGTGAGATGTTTGAGAGAAATACACGCTACCAATCGGACTGAGATTGTAAAAAGAAGGTGAGAGGAATGTCCTCCGAGTCCCAATACTATCGATCATAGCGATCGGTATGACGGATCGTGTGGAGCTATCCCTCCTTCGTATCTCAATGCTTTTTGGATTCGCGTGAGTTGTCAGGTATTTACGTCTCTTTCAGTCACCCGGCACAAATCGTTACTAGTACCCTGCATCTTGCTGGGCTTGGGAACGGGGATCAATAAGGGGTGTTTGTTACGGCGCGCTACGGAAAATCCTGTCCTTGATTTTCCTAAACGGGCGCGACTGGTGCATCCATCCTTTGAGGCGCGTCGTTATCAGGTCTTGGGCCGCACTTTTACGGGGGGCGTTGGGTGTACTTGATCGCGCGGAGTTCTCGTGGAATCTACAGCTGCTGCTGCCGCTGTTGGTGCTACTACTGTTCGTAGGAACTTGGGATATGTAAGGCTTCTTGGCAATGACAAGGTGGAGAAAATTGGGGGAAGTGTAGAGATACAACGATCTGATGTGATGGTTCGCAAACATAAATGCGGTGCCGGACGGCGACTTGACATCTCGTTTCACTTCATCCGTTGGTTTCACCGTATCGGTTGTACCCCGAGGAGTATCTGAAATCGTTCGCCTCTAAGTCTTCCGTGGAACGATCAACTGTCTACTCATTGTGGCCCCTGACTCACGGGGACGGTGATCCATAGGGTTCTCCATAGCGCTATTTACTTTCTGTTAAGAACTTTGGTTAAGTCCCGAAATTACTAACAGAGTTGCCAAAAAGAAAGCTAGCGTGACTGGGTTCCCTCGCCTTACTCGAGTGTTATGTCGCGGTTAGAGTCTGGTTGCGTATCTCGGGATTTCGTTTTATCCCAAGTTTCGAGCTAAAGCTTCCATTCGAAGCTTTTTTTTTCTTCCTTTCCGACTTGAAATGATGCTGGGGTTGTCTGCTGTCGCAACTAAAACGTAGATTGGCATGGAAGCCTTAGCGGCAGATGGCTCGTCCTTTTTAGCTGGTCCGGGGATCTGTCTGTTTCGGAGAGTTCTTGTCTTCTTCGTCGTCGACCTTGTCTTCGGCGTCGGGCCTGTAACGCATCCGGCTACTAACACGCCGTCTGGAGGCTATCTAGGGGCCTTGAGTGGCAAGCGAGTCATTTATCGCGAAGGTGGAAGGCCGGGTGTCCGCATTGTGACTCGCAAAGTTCGGGACAGTGGCTTTTGGAACTGTCAACTCAGCTATAATACACCTCTGCAGTTATCTTTGCCACCTACTGGGTAATTTTTAATAATTACGAGATTGGGGCACGAACTAATTGCACGTGATCGCTTGCACAGTTCTGAATCGTCTTCGTCTCGGCATTGCCAGGACTCAATCGGTGCATTCCCGGAGCGAGCCGCATACGACTTTTTGCGTCTGGGGAAGCCTCTAAAACGGAAAAGGTGGTTTAAAAAAAAATCCGAATGATAAGCTGGAGTTTGTATGTGTCTCAAGCGCTATGGTTTTCTTGATAGCTCTCTCTAGTCTTGATAACTCTGCCAGGGAAATTCGAGGTGTCAGAGAGGGGTGGGTGACTTGGCCTATATCCCACCCCCTGTTCCGATCTTGGTGATGTTCGCTTAACGCAGTGAAAGTCAGAGTAGGGCGAGTGACTCCGATATATCTCGCCCTAAGTCGTCACGTCGCTGAATGAAAAGAGCAATGAATCTTTGGCGCAAAGTGTGCTTGTTGAAAGTAAGGCTTGATCAACCTGACTGGAAATTGAGCCTTTGCGTTTGAATTTTCATTGCTCTGAGTAAGGAGGAATCACTTTTGTGTTCATGAATAGGAGATGATGAATGGAAAGAGCAATGAAAGCCAAGGCGTTGGGGAGAGGAAAGCTGAAACTCATGTACTATCGACTTGACTGGACATGAACGATATGATGCCAGTCAAAAAGACGAACTTTTTTACATTTTTTTGGGGGTGTGCAAAAAAATGCTTTCCACCATTACGCTACTGACCTTGTCGTGGTATGGTAGCTTGGGCTTTCTCCTGTTCACGAGAAAGTTACTAACAAGTAGCAACTTGCGTCTCTCCATGGTGGTTTGGGCACCCATCATGGAGTTGACTTGGTGAATCATGTCTCGTTTTGTTTTTGGCTACTGTCTCTCCATGGTGGCTTAGGCACCCATCATGGAGTTGACTTGGCTTTCATATCTTTCATTTATCTCCTCAATCTCCTTTTCGTGTCTTTTTTTCATTTGTACCTCAATTATATCTTGTTTCTTCGGAAACGCGGTCAAGTTTGTTTGATGATGTTGTAGCAAGATGATGTCTCGTTTTATTTGCTACCATCTTCTCGTGCTAGTCTCATAGCTTCCCGCTGGTCTCATTCTTTGGTTGGTTGGTTCTGATCTCTGTCCATGGTGGCTTGGACACCCCTCATGGACTTCCTTAATTGTATTTTATCATTTTGGTTCATCATTGCTATCACTGTTAATTTCCTTCTTGTTGCTGTTTTTGGCTACTGTCTCTCCATGGTGGCTTAGGCACCCATCATGGAGTTGGCTCGGTTTGGATTTTCTTGGACAATGACATTGAAAGTCAAATGGGTGAATGATGTCTCGTTTTATTTCTTGGAGAGTTGGCTATTCTTGTTGCTTTTGCTTTTCTTGTAGCAAGATCGTCTCATTTTATTTCCCCCACTGTTCACAAGCTAGTCTTTTGTTGTTGTGGGAACGAGGTCTCATCCGTTGGCTGGTTATGATCTCTGTCCATGGTGGTTTGGGCACCCATCATGGAGTTGGCTTGGTTTGGCTTTTTTTGGACAATGACAATGTGGCTTTCTTAATCATGTCTCATTTTATTTCTTCTACTGTTCACAAATTAGTCTTTTGTTCTTGACCTGCTCGTACTAGTTCGATTACTTTCATAACTGCATTGTGAACAATCAAATATGTGGTAGCAAGATAATGTCTCGTTTTATTTGCTATCATTTCCTCGTGCTAGTCTCATAGCATCTCGCTAACTCGGAAACGACTACTTTCATAACTGCAATTATTTTCTTAATCCATGTCTCCTTTTCTTTGTTTTTTTTTTACTTTGTATCGTTTGATTGGACAATGACATTGAAAGTCAAATGGGTGAATGATGTCTCGTTTTATTTTCTTGGTTCAAGGCGTACTATGCGGACCGGTCGCTGGTGTCTCCAGCCGTCTTAGCAGAAGTAGCAGCAGTCGTCTCTCCCTCTACCGAACCCCAATAACTAACTGGTGGTTTGGAAATAAGAGTTTCGGCTGTTGCTCTTGGGGCACACCAGAGGTCTTTCTGCGAAACAAAGGGTGTGGCGAGCAACCCTGCGTGTACCGACACAATTTTGTTGCCGATGTCGGGAAGCGCGAATTGGCCCTGCGTTAGAGGTATAGATAGCTCTGATTTTGTGGCTCATCTGTCTATGCCTGCTTACGCATTCAGCCCTCAATCTCTCTCTTGGTTTATTTTAACGTGGCTGACCGAGAGATAGAGACAGTGTTGATTCTCGTTCGCGTGGATGCGAGGGAAAGATCCTTTTTACATTTTTTTGGGGATGTGCAAAAATTGTTTTTTCCGCCGCGGTCATGGTGGTTTGGGGCAACCACCATGATAGGAAGTACGTACCTTGTCGTGGTGCGGCGGCTGAGCTTCCCTTATTCACACCTTATTATTGCAGCTTTGGGTGTGAACGGGAAGTGACTAAATCGTAGCTTCCGAAATATGTTGCTCTGAGTAAGATGAATAATGACTGGAAGGTCGATGCTAGCAATAGGTCTCTAACCATTTGGACGTAATTGTTAGGTGAATCGGTCATCTGGTCTTAGAGAATGAAAAGAGCAACGAAACAAAGGGTGGGGCAGCAACCCTGCGCGTACCGATAGCTTTTGTTATCGGGAGTCGGTGAATCGAAAAGCTCTCCTCATGATATATAAGTTGCTGGCAGGAGAAGCGGGTTAAATGTGAAATTAAACCCGTTTTTTCATATATCATGAGAAGCACTTTTCGGTTCAAACTAGGGATTGATATCTAACAAATATTCATAAATCGATATATCGATATTTTAAAAAATATCATATCGCCTTCGATATTATCGCCAGAAAAATATCGATATTCGATATATCGATATTTCGATATATTATAATCCAATTATAATTCGATATATTATAATCCTATATATATATATATATATATATATATATATATATATATATATATATATATATATATATATATATATATATACTCCAGATTAGGCGACGCACATATTTAAAAAAAAAAAAACGATAGCTACACTAAAATTGAATACATTTTTGAAATCAGAGGCAAATTTTAGTTATGAAAAGTAGAAAATAAATTAAAATTCACATAAAATAAAAAAAATAAATAAATAATAAAGTTTTAGGGATGTACGATATTTTTTTATTTTACAACGGCAGAAATGATGTTGTTAACAGATTTATTTGCATTCTTAAACAATAAGCAGTTGTTAGGTATTTTACAGTATTACGGTTTAATACTAACCTTATATATATATACAGTATATAGTATATATATATATATATATATATATATATATATATATATATATATATATATATATATATATATATATATATATATCCGATCTCCCGTTCCGTGTGGCCGTTAGTAATCCTTTGTCTTCTATATATATATATATATATATATATATATATATATATATATATATATATATATATATATATATATATATATATATATATATATATATATATATATATATATATATATATCAGTGTATTCTGTTACGGTTATCAAATTTATTTCGCTCATTGTCACAATTTTCAAATAGGCCTACTTATTTTGTAAAAAAAAAAAACTTGTCATTAAACAAAAATGTTAAGAAATACCTTATATTTGGGGATCATATGTCCCTTTTCCCGTTGATGTAGTCTTTTTTTCCTGTTCTGGGACGTCTTTTTGTATAAATTTCAAAGCACTATAATGTTTGTTTTGTATGTGGGCTTTCAGATTTGTTGTATTGCTACTGGATCTCACATTTCTGCCACAGAGATTACAAACTGCCTCGGCATTTGACATTTTTTTTAAATAATCCCAGACTCTACTTTTCGATGACATGTTAATTTACTTTTATTCAATTCTCTACTCGTTATATTTAAACTTCTCTAAAAAATTCTTTAAATTTTTTTGGAACTAAGAAACTTAAAGAAACCACAATACTTGGCAGTTAGCACATACGACACCTCTATCCACTTGATAACTGAATAACTGAATAGTGATTAGTGAATACTCAGAAGACAATTTGACTATGTGGCATGTGCCATGTCGATCCCCCCTTCCCCCTATTTTTGGTTTCCGAAAAGACGAAAAATCTAAAACCCCAATTTTTCGGTTTATATTATACACGACATTGGGGACGAACGAAGAACGAAATATGGGGGGGGGGAAGAGAGTTTCATCACTTCAGGGTGTCGGGAGAGGGAGATAAGATTTTATTTTTTTCCGGCCTTTAAAATTTTTTTTTTTTTTAAAAGAATATCGGCTTTCGATATTAAGGAAAAATATCGAAATATCGATATATCGCCAAGAAAAATATCGCCGCAAATATCGATATATCGAGCCAAAAATATCGATATTTCGATATATCGATATTTTTTGGCCATCCCTAGTTCAAACTTTTTGATTGATTTTACTCCGTTTCAGGTGACATTAAAAATATTTATATTATTTACCAAGAAAAAGTTTTTAATTGTACATACTTTTTATATTTTAATTAATGAACACCTCAGTAACAGTCCGAAGTCATCAGTCAGTAGGCGACATGCAAGCTCTCTTGGACCTCCTTCCTCAAACTAGAGATGTGGGAGTGCAGTGGTCCTCTCTCGATATTCACGTAGAGCCACTGTACTCCCACGTCTCTCAGTTGCATGACATTGAGGAAGTGTTCGTGAAAGAAGATGGAGAGGGTACATCTGAAGAAGACAAGGATGTGATGGTTGTTGGGTGGGGTACCAGAACGAAAAAGGATGCTGTTATACAGGTCTATAACCAACTCAAAAAGAAGCAGAAGGGCAATATTACACCAAGAGAGTTGAGAAAAGCTCTGCCGCTCAGCAACCATTACAAACGAGCTTCCACGAAGGACTTGAAGAAGTTCATAACCTTCTAACTCTTACGTTTTTTTGGAGTGTGCAAAAAACGCCTTTCCGCCGGAGAATGCTACCTACCTTGTCGCGGTCCGGCGGCTTAACCCTCTCAATTTAACGTTGCCAGGAGAGGGGAACTAACAGGTACCGTAAGAGGGGAGACCGTTCGATCTTCCGAATGCTGTCGGTGAACCTCTCTGGACAGGATGTTGCATATTACATTCACCTCTACTTGCTCACCAGTCAAAAAATTTATCAATTGGTATATATTGACATTGTGTGATGATCATGTATGTGTTTGTAACTTGCAGCTGAATGACCAAGGACGTGTGCAATCGGTTTGCTCCGCCGATGCATATGATAATTTAAGAGAGCTTTGGGTTATCAGTTTTTTGTTACCTGCCACTTTCGTGCTGTTTTCGGAAAACAAGAGAGGGAGGAAAAAGTTGCAATTCCCGAATGTTAATGTGTAGAATAGGCATTTTAATCTGATGGACTGACTGACGGTTTCGGGTCCGTCCAACTGGTACAGTAAGAGGTGAGACGGTTCGATCTGCCGAATGCTGTCGGTTAATCCTCTGGTCTAAAGCAAGCTTACACACCTCTACTATAGACTCAGTGTGATGTTCATGTATGTGTTTGTAAGTTGCAGCTTAATGACCCAGAACGTGTGCAATCGGTATGCTCCGCCGATGCATATTATAATTTAAGCGAGCTTTTGGTTATCAGTTTGTAAGCTGCCTGCCACTTTGCTGGTTTCGGAAAACAAGAGAGTGAACCGATTTATAAAATGTAATGTATGCATATGCATTATTTTTTTTAAAAAATTGGCGGAAAAAGTTGCAATTCCCGAATTTTAATTTGTGTGGAATAGGCATTTTTATCTGATGGACGGTTTCGGGTCCGATGAGGTTATACTAAATGTCCCTGCAATATTCAACTTTCTTGTTTTCAGTGGCAACATGGAGTGGTCCGTCAGCTAACCCAACTGTTACCACTTGTGCATTTGGAATGCTCCTCCGATGCACCAGCGCAAGCGTACCTCCCAAAGACAGCGATTACATTCCGTTGGTTAGGTTAGGATCTAAGCTGCCACATTTCATGCTGCTATAAAAAAAAAGCAGTAATTATCGTGGGTACATGTGTGTGTGGTCAATAAAAATCTGCTCATGTTATAGAATTTTAATAGTTTTCATCTTTGGTTCATGACAATCATAAATATTTCGAAACTTTCTTCCTTACTACGTTACTACTACGACTTCTTTCTCTCTTGAAGGTTGGCAACGAGACAAAGGGTACATCGTTCACCCCTGCTTCTTTTTGGAAGTGAAAGCGTACCCTTTTTACGATATTTTTGGGGATTTCGTGTTCAAAAAATCGCTTTCCGCTACAGTCATGGAGGTCTAGCCAACCTACCATGACAAGGGCCAACGTACCTTGACGTGGTGTAGCGGCTTACCTTCCACCCTTTTTTGGCCTTCGTGCCTACTGATTGCGGAAGAAACTAAATCGTTGTGCCCGAAATATGGTTGAGCGAATCTGTACCTTCCACACTTTTTTTGGCCTGAGTGCCTTAGATGTTTTTCTGTGGAAGGGACTAGTTCGTAATTCCATATCCGATGTTCGCCAGGAAAAAAGTTGCAAGGTACTAAACTGGTGATGATCTGCTATTTCCTGCTCGTAGTAAGAGGAATCTACTGGAAAGACTGAAAAGAGCTTTGAAATCTCTTGCGGAAGTAGGCGCTGAAGGAAAGGCCTGAGCAACCTGACCTTCTGTTGCTGCACTTTCGTTTAATATTTCTTTGTTCGAAGTAAGGAATCCAGAAGGTAATGGTTGGTGACGGGCACTGAAATATTAGTCGGTACGCACCAAGAGTTAGGTCTTAGAAAACTAACTGGAGGTTGCCCCGATGAGGTTTCTTTGCTCTAATTAACCATTACTAACAAGATGAATGAGACGAGTACGGAGATGAGTAGCTGATGCAGATATATATATATTGCTGAAATGATACCCCCTTGCAAGTTTTAAAACTGGTGATCATCATTGTTTCATGCTCGAAGTAAGAGGAATCTACAGGAAAGAATGAAAAGAGCTTTGAAATCTCTTGCGGAAGTAGGCGCTGAAGGAAAGGCCTGAGCAACCTGACCTTCTGTTGCTGCACTTTCGTTTAATATTTCTTTGTTCGAAGTAAGGAATCCAGAAGGTAATGGTTGGTGACAGGCACTGAAATATTAGTCGGTACGCACCAAGAGTTAGGTCTTAGAAAACTAACTGGAGGTTGCCCCGATGAGGTTTCTTTGCTCTAATTAACCATTACTAACTAGATGAATGAGGCGAGTATGAATAGTCTGCACGGAGGTTCTAGGAAGGTCAGGGAATGGGCAAGCAACTGACTGGATGACCTTCCGTGGATAATGCCGAATACGCTGCCTGACATGAGACCAACGGGGATTGGTGGAAGGACAATGGCGTTTACTGGATGGGCCTTGAACCAAAGAGACTGACGGGAAAGGCTAAGACTTGGCTTTACTGAATGCTGTAAAGGTACACAAATTTTTTTCTTTACCTAAACAACATTAGGTTCGCGACAAAGTTTAGGGAATCTTTTGGGTGGTAGTATTCGTGGGTAAAAAACACACACCTGTTACAGTATCAGTAAGGTATCAGGAATTATGCTATGGCGAGTTTGACGTAACGAATCCTTCACGTCATGACGTTAGTTTTCTTTGGCAATGTCAATTGTATCGAAGTTCTATAGTTTTGTCTTTGATCGTTTTGCTAGGTTTGCACGAGGACGCTCCTGCACTAGCAAAGTGATCTGACTTGATCTTAGAACTTGTATGCCTTTCAGTAATAAAGTCTACGTCCTTGCACTATATTCCGACTTTATCGTGACTTTTAACTCTTTTTACATTTTTTTGGGGTGTGCAAAAAAATGCTTTTCCGTGGTAACAGCTACTGACCTTGACGTGGTACCACGGCTTAACCTTTGTCGACTGCCTTTTAACGTTCATATTAAATGGTTTGTCGGTAAAGGGAACTAATTGGTAGCTTGCCTCTCTGTCAAAGGGAAGACTGGCAGAAGTATAGCGGTCAGTGACTGTTCACTCATTGGCCACTACCGTCGCTTTGACTGACTGGCACACAGCGTGAGTATTAGCAGATCTTCGCATCAGCCAGGGTGTTGTAAAAGTGTCGAGTCCCATGATTCGGGACGAGCGCTTGATACTTATAGGCTACAAAGATTAAACCACCACTCGAATGGTGCGGCCGTGCCGGTAATCGAGTGGGCACGTTAAATATACCGCGTAAAAGTAAGAGTGACCGAAGTTTTCCTAATTGACCCTTGTGAGCTTAAATTTATGAGTCGAAGGGGAGACAGTATGTGTCCGAGAGATGCCTTATTTGGTCTGTGGAGGCGAAATTATTGAGTCGTAGATGTGAGACAGTGAGAGTGACCGAAGATTTCGTAATTGACCCTTGAAAGCTTAAAAATATGAGTCAAAGTTGGGGAAGCAGTCTGTGTCCGAGAGATACCTTATTTGGTCTGTGGAGGCGAAATTATTGAGTCGTAGATGTGAGACAGTGAGAGTGACCGATCATTGTCTAATTGATCATTGTGAGCTTAAAAATCTGAGTCGAAGGGGAAGCAGTCTGTGTCCGAGAGATACCTTATTTGGTCTGTGGAGGCGAAATTATTGAGTCGTAGATGTGAGACAGTGAGAGTGACCGATCATTTCCTAATTGACCCTTGTGAGCTTAAAAATCTGAGTCGAAGGGGAAGCAGTCTGTGTCCGAGAGATACCTTATTTGGTCTGTGGAGGCGAAATTGTTGAGTCGTAGATGTGAGACAGTGAGAGTGACAGATCATTTCCTAATTGACCTTTGTGAGCTTTAAAATCTGAGTCAAAGGTTGTGAAGCAGTTTGTGTCGCAAAGGGGACTTGCACAGAGCGTCCGTTCAATATTTTGTATTTTTTTCCACTACGGCCATGGGGGTGTTATAGGCACCCACCATGGGAAAAAGCTACCGACCTTGTCGTGGTGTAGTGGCTAACTTTTGCCGATCGCCTTTTAACTGTATGGTTAAGGGGTGGTCGGCAAAATGACCAACAGGTAGCTAGGGTTCGTCTAACAAGCCTCATTAAAGAAAGAAAGAGTATCAAAGCTGGTTTTGATTTTCTTTCTTTCTAGAGGGTTGTTTAGACAAACCATGATTGTACATAGTGAAATTTTAAATTAATTTAAATTTAAAATTACTAACTTGCTAATGTGTACAAATATTTTGGGAACTTTCATAACATGCAAACTGCAGAACATCGCAGTAACTATTTCTTCCACAACGGCCATGGGGGTGTTATAGGCACTCACCATGGGGAAAAGCTACCGACCTTGTCGTGGTGTAGTGGCTAACTTTTGCCGATCGCCTTTTAACTGTGTGGTTAAAGGGTGGTCGGCAAAAGGACCAACAGGTAGCTAGCGTCTTTCCATCTAAGCTTAAGAGGGTCTTGGAATATTAATTTGTAACTTTATTAAGATTCCAACTCCCTCTTTCCTTAACTTGATATCGAGAAAAAAAAACTTTTGAAGGATGACGCTATTTTTTCCACTGCGATCATGGTGGCTTGGGCAACCACCATGACAGGAAGCTACGTACCTTGACGTGGTGCAGTGGCTTCCCCGAAATACCATAATATTACTAGTTAGGGTGTGAAGGGGAAGTGACTAAATCGTGGCTTCCGAAATATGTTGCTCTGAGTAAGATGAATCGAGACTGGAAGAATAGCAATGTATCATGTCTTGGAGAATGAAAAGAGCAACGAAACAAAGGGTGGGGCAGCAACCCTGCGCGTACTGATAGCTTTTGTTATCGGGAGGCAAAGTGGCCATTAGGTGAAACTAAAAGTTCTTCTTATGATATGCTGGCTGGAGAAGTGGGTTGAATCTGAGATGAAAAAGGTTTTATCCAATATCATGAGATGGACTTTTAGTTTCCTCTTATTGACTTTTTTTCTCTCTTTTTTTCAGGAATCACTTTTAAAGTTTTTAAAATGTAAATAGAAATTTTTTTAAAGTATTTTAATTTTTTAATTAGGTTATACAATTATCAGGTAATCATCATGGTATTAATGTTCAATAACATCGAACAATAGTAGTAATAAAATGGTAGCAACAAACTCTTTTTACATTTTTTTGGGGGTGTGCAAAAAAATGCCTTTCCACAACGATAGCTACCGACCTTGACGTGGTGTTGTGGCTTAACTTTTCCTGGTCTCGTTTCGACCTGCTTTCGCAGGAATGCATGTTAAATGAGAGGCAGGTCGGGGAGGGGAACTAACAGGTAGCAAGAGGAGAGTTCGCTTGGGCGACTGCTGTCGTTGACCTCTAAACATGGGGAGAATAAGAACCGATCACATGCGCAACTTCGCGCCTTGGCTACAGGCTTGAAACATATCCTGTTCCAGTGGGGCGAGGTTGCCCGAATCAAAAAAGTTTGGAGACCGCTGGCATACAGCGTGAGTATCAGCAGATTTTCGTACCAGCCAGGGTGCGGCAAGAGTGTAGAGTCCCTTGATTAGGGACGAGCGCTTGATACCTATAGGCTACAAAGATTAAACCACCACTCGAATGGTGCGGTCGTGCCGGTAATCGCGTGGGCACGTTAAATATACCGCGTAAAGTCAGTGACCGAATTCATATATTCAGTAGACTATTAAATATATATATATATATATATATATATATATATATATATATATATATATATATATATATATATATATATATATATATATATATATATATATATATATCTTGCATTTAAATATTAGAGAACACCGTATAATAAAAACATGCTTCACGATTTAAAAGGGTTTTGAATAGTCTGACATGCCTTGACAACAGTTCTTATAAGTTGAAAGATGTATGAAAATAAGAATTTTGCATTTTTATGTTTCGGTAGAGTGTGAGCATATAATAGGGTAATTTCAATAACGTGCAGTTTGAAAATGGATTCCTCACAAACCTCACAGAATATGTGTGTGAGGTCAGAGTTAAAACCCAATTGTTAAGTAAAAATATATGCGAGGTTGTGAGGTTTTCACCTCATTGAAAATGTGTGAGGTATATACCATTCCCTTATAGGTTATAGACTCCAAAAATTGCAATCCGTTAAAAATAGGACGGACTTTCTCAAGATTTAAGCCTTCTTAATTGGTCATTGCTTGTAACAAAAAAGGGGAAGCTGTTTGGCCAGAAGCCATTATTAAGGACATACCCCAAAAATAAGGGACATTAGCTAAAGAGGCATACTATAAAATCTACCAAATTAAAAGTGCAAAAAAGTCCGGAACTAAATGAAGAGGAGAAAGAAATGAGAAAAAAATGAAAATCTTAGAAAAGGAAATATCTGAATATATATATATATATATATATATATATATATATATATATATATATATATATATATATATATATATATATATATATATATATATATATAATTAATATATATATATATACCTTAGAACAGCGTTTCTCAACCTTTTAGGTCTCACGCCCCCCGAAAGCCAAAACGCATAAAGATAGTAACCTCGCGACCCAATAATTACACTCCATATATATATATATATATATATATATATATATATATATATATATATATATATATATATTTTTATATAAAAAAATATATATATATATATATATATATATATATATATATAATTCTTTAATAAAGATGCTTTTCGATGCATTAAGTATATAATTTTTATTTTATTAAGTATTAACTTTTTATAAATAACAACTGTGTAACATTTGATTATAAATATTTTATTTTTGTGACCCACCGCGACCCACCGTATATACCGCTCATGACCCCCTTAGGGGGTTGCGGCCCCAGTATGCAAAAATTTAACCTTAGTATCTCGATGGCGGAGTTTTGTTTTTTTAAGAATAAAATAATTTGCTTGGAAAAGCAGTTGAGATTATTTGTATTGAGAAGATGAAAATATTTTTTTTGTGTGTGTGTGTGTATGTGTGTGTGTGTGTGTGTGTGTGTATGTGTGTGTGTGTGAACTCTAATTTGCAATTTAAAGAGATCTTCGATAACGATAAAATAACTTACGATCACGTGGAATATTATGAGTCTCCTGATCATATGGATAAGTGATAGCCTTGAGCGTATTTTTTTTGTACATAAATGTGAATATGTAATTAATCTAATACTACCCCTTTCTATTACGCGTTTGTGAAAAGATGTAAATTCTGACTCACTTGTGTGTCATTCGGCGATAGAGAAGATAAATCTTAGGATTTCACATGCCGATTTTCGGAGACAATCAGGAAATGTTTTTCTAACTAAGGAATAGTTAGAAGGAGGTCATATGTTTTCCCTTGGATCGTGTCTTAGGACTGGTCCAAACTCTGCCCGACTTGTCCGTTACATATTATGTTGATTTATGTGACTTTTAGTGGCGTCGGTCGTTGACAAAACGAAGTTGCATGCTAAGTGGAATCGACTATCGCAGTCTCCACTACAGGGCATTGTTGGTGAGTCAGTGGTGGGTATATCAATCTCGCCGATGCAATCAAATAGGTCGGTGCTCCATTGCAGTAAGTTTCAAGTCCGTTATAATAGAATAGCAGAACTATTACGATGAGTACAAATTTATCCTTTCTCTTTTTGTTAAGATGATTCTAATAGCCACGGATTAAACACTTATCGTTGTCTTGGGGAAACGTCGCACATTAGCACCATTCCTCGTTATAGTGTACATATATTATGTCGCATCACGCGCGCGCCTTGCTCGTGTTATTTATGCGGGTGTGTCATAATAGCATTTACTTAGGTAAATAGCGCTCTCACGGGCGCACCCCTTTTGTTTGAGTTAATTTTCAAGTGTAGGTATGGGAGGGGAATGATACACACAATCAATCTTCGCAACATTTGCAACAATGGGATTGTGTCGAATTCGTCTTTAACTTAACAACATTCTTTCAGTATAAGAAAACAGTAGAATCTATCCTAGTAATTAACATCCTTTGTTGTTATGAAACATCTACAATATTAACCGCTTATTTCATCCTTCTTTCAACACTGTGTTTTCCATCTTTGCATGTCCCCTCCCACTTCCTTCTATCTAAAAGGGACTCCGACAACCATATCGGGTTCGTTGGGTTGTTGCATGTGACCCTACGAGGCATTTGGGGGACCTTCTATCTCTTCGGGGATATTTTTGAATTTCATCGCTTCGAGTATGCGTGTACTCTTCCTCTATACGCACTCTCCCTATATATATATATATATATATATATATATATATATATATATATATATATATATATATATATATATATAAATATATAAATATATATATATATATATATATATATCAACTTTCGCTTGCGATATAATCTTTGTTTATTGGCTAATTCCTTTCTCAACCTTCGTTTTGAATTATAACATTATCGAAAAGACGGGAGTTGAGACAGGGAGTGAATAATAATTCCGCGGAAAGAACCGTGATACACGAAGTCCCCACCCCCTCCGTTGTCCCCGGTAGGCCGAGAAACCCCCGACTCTGTCCCATCTTTGTGATTTACCCTTAGGGTATCTTTTAGTTAAATAAAAAGTCGACATTTGGCAACTTTGACGCGCTCCCCTCCGACGCTAGAGCTCCTTCGTTCTTCTGAAAAAAAAAACTATCATCATACAGTTTTCCAACATTTTTAACAATTTTGAAATTTTTTTCAAAAGCGTTATTTTTTTAATTTTATCGTCAATATTCTGATTAATAAAATGTTATTTATTTTCCTGTAGCTGTTATAGTTTTTAGTTACATGCATGATGCTTTCAGGATGCTGACAATATATATATATATATATATATATATATATATATATATATATATATATATAACCAATATATACTACTCTTTATATATATATATATATATATATATATATATATATATATATATATATATATATATATATATATATAATCTTTGGAGTTAAGACTGTTCGAATGCAAACGTTATTATTTCTATACTAATGACCGCAAATTTTTTTTTTTTTAATAATTTTTATATATTTCTGTGCTTAAAAAACTTGAAAATACTCATTTACGAATGAGCGATTTTTTAATTAAGAGAATTCTATTTCTCAGATTCTTTTAACTAAACAAATCTACTTCACATAAAAAATAAAAATACACGAATTTTTACCTCGCTAGGAATTTTACAAAACGCGATAAAAGTTTTTACTAATTTCGTCAAACTTGATGAATTTAAGGTTACGCAGATCGGCAGCTTGATGATTAGTTTTGATCAAGAAAAACTAACTTTTTTCAAAAATCAACTTTTATAGTTGATAAAAGTTGTTTGTATTTGATAAGATAATAAAACTTCAGTTATATCATTTACTTTTTACAAAAAAATTTGCAAGAACAAAATCTTATAATTCTTTCAAGAATTCGAATAGGATTAATTTTTTTTTGGATATCCTATACGGCAATTAGTATATTAAGTAAATTTCCTGAAGAGCCTAGGGTTTACTAATTTATCTAAATATTTCAATATTTAGGTATACGGGATGTGGCAAGGATGGATATTTCAAGCAATTTGGAAAAAAAATGTTTTTCTCAGGCTTAAGAAGCGAAGTAGGTAACCCGTCTCTAGCTTTCCGGAAAATATTTGAAATTAGGATGAGTACAGGCGAATACTAAAAGACTATATAGAGCAGCGTTTCTCAACCGGGGGTCGCGACCCCCAAGGGGGCGCGAGCGGATATACGGTGGGTCGCAAAAAATTAAATATTTAATGTACGAAAAACAGCTTTTATTAATGAATTATAAATCAAATGTTACATAGTTGTTATTTATAAAAAGTTAGGTTGAAGTCTAGAACGTATGTCGCACAACGAAAGTTAAAGTAATGAACTAAATATTTTGAGAAATTTAATTTTTTACCTTTTTTTTTTTTTTTTGAAATAAAACACGAAAAAAAGAATTAATATTTCTGAAAAATGAGCTTCACTTATATATATATATATATATATATATATATATATATATATATATATATATATATATATATATATATATATATATATATATATATATATATATATATATATATATATATATATATATATATATATGGTCAGTGTCTAAAGCTGACATCATTTAACTAGAGAACAGCAGCACCTACAGTAAAAAAATTATATTTGGAATCAGTGGAAAATTTTAAGGAGGGTTTTAATTTTTATTTTTTTTTTTTTTTTTTGCATTTATTCGTCGGAAATATTTAAAAAAAATTATTTTCCCCATTTAGGGGGCTCAGTCGACGGGGGGACAGAGAGGGACTTCCCCATCTCGTCCACCGAAGGGCCAAGAGACCCCGACTCCTATCTTTGCGGTTTACCCTACAGTATTCCTTTAGTTAAAATAAATAGAAGCGTAAAGGGTAAAATTATTCAATTTAAATTGCATGCATTCTAAAATGAAAATCTCTCGACAAAAAACTTACCCAGTCTACAAATGTTTGTTAACTTAAATTAAGATGCTCTTTATTTGAGTTAAAGTACATTCATTAACAATGTTAATAAAAAAAGTACATTTTTGTATGACAGTTTTGCGTTATGTAGCCAAAAATTCGCAGGCGAAACCGTGTAGAATTTATTGCAATTTCTTGACCAACAACTGAAGAAGAATTTTTCCTTTATCTTAAATATTCTACATTTATTCTTACATATTTTACAAATTTTCCGACTTTAAAATAAGGTTATTAACTTGTAAAAATGCTAATAAAATATCATCGTCTGAAACTATTTCTGTTATGGTACCTACATTCACATAATTATGCTTTACAAACTTTAGTTACATAAGTCAAATTTAAAAATAAATTGCCATAGCCTAATTTTTGTTCGCTTAGTGTGATGAAAAATATATATATAATTCTTTTTACTTTTTTTCATTATATTTTTAAAAAAAAATTTTCCAAAATGATTCGTATATTTTCCAAAATGATTAGTATCGTTTTCGTAGTGTGACACACGTTCTAGACATTTACCAAAAAGTTAATATTTAATAAAATAAAAATAATATACTTAATGCATCCAAAAGCATCTTTTATTAGGGATATATATATATATATATATATATATATATATATATATATATATATATATATATATATATATATATATATATATATATATATATATATATATATATATATATATATATATATATATATATATAAGGAGGGCCGCGAGGTTATTAACTTTATGCGTTTTGGCTTTTGGGTGGTCGCGAGGCTTAAAAGGTTGAGAAACGCTGATATAGAGTAAGAAGATAAGACTCTAACAACAGTTTAAATCCAAGAATATTTCAAAAAATCACCGTTCATCATCACTTGACAAATATGATTATATCACAAATAATTAAATACGAGGACCTACATAAGTGCCTCTCAGAAAAATACTTAGTTTTCGGCGTTTCCACATTAAAAAAATAGTCGATCGTTTCATTTACTAAGTCAACAAAATTAACCGGATTTTCTATACCAAGATGGCGACGCACACGAAAATGTTTTAATGTCTATAATAGAAATAGCTTTCTTTGATATCTTAATTAAACAGCAGAAGATCTTGCCTATACCAAGTCCAAGAGCGAATGGCGATTTCTGTATGGAAAACTGTGAATCAACTTTGGTAATTCTAACGATAACGATTCAAAATAACGAGTAAATAAAATTAACGTGGTCGTTCTGACATCTTTGATATATATGTTCTAAGTTCTTTCGCACTCGAACTCCGCGGTTATATATTTTTAATTTTAAAACTCCTTAATTTTTTAACACAATAAAAGTTAAAAGAGTAAACGCGTAGAGATTGATAAAAAAAGAACCGAGTATAATTGTATAAATTAAAACATCTCGCCGATTCTACCAACTTCTTTCGCCCCTTTTGGGCTATTTCAATAGAAGAATGAGGTATAAAAATGCATGCATCAGAAACCCAGTCTACGAAAGTACGATAAGCTGTTAAATTTATTTCTCGATGAAATACTGTATGTTGCTCTTGCCAGACGTAAGTTAAATCATTTGAAGGTTTTCAATATTGTTTTGTTGATAATTGCTGCTAAATTGCAACAAATGGAATATATATATATATATATATATATATATATATATATATATATATATATATATATATATATATATATATATATATATATATATATATATATATATATATATATATATATATATATATATAGGCACTTTCCTTTAAAGGATGTTACATAAAATGTTACATATCGAAATACCGCTGAACCCTAATCGTCTAACCATACACTGTGACGTGTTAACTTACTCCAATAGGAGAAGAGAAAAAGTTGCCACATGTTGCTTTTTATATCATGTTAATTTTTATATGTTAATTTTGTTTTCATTTTTTTATTTTTTATTTTATTAAGGGGCTCGAGCCGACGGTGGGACAGAGGACAGAAGTCCCCTAACGTCGTCCCCCGCTACGAGACCTGACTCTTTGACATCTTGGCGATTTAATCTTGGGTATTCCTTTACTTTAAAAAAATCAAAAAAACTTATTGGCAACCTTGTCGCTCTATATTGCCTTGAAATAATCGAAAAAAAATCGATTACATCGCTCGTTCGATATATATCGGTTAACATCCTTTTAAAGGGAAAGTTCCTATATATATATATATATATATATATATAGAACCCTATGCACCCCCTAAATCTTGGCGAAATAAAAAACTGAACCTTAGATGCTTGCCAGACGACATTTTTAGGGGTTTATTAGTAGAAAAACTAAAAAAAAGATACATCAATCGATAGATACTGAAGGAGTAATTACTAATGTTTTATAAACATACATTTTTTATAGTTTTAATGGATTTCGTTTTCATATTGGCTTGAAGTCAATTAGCTGTGTGCTTTTATTCAGCTAGATTCTTCAGACAGTATTCTCCGCTGGAACTCTCAGTATGTCAATAGCATTTGGCGGCTGATAAAGCTGCCATATATATATATATATATATATATATATATATATATATATATATATATATATATATATATATATATATATATATATATATATATATACACGCTATATGTATATCTATATATATATATATATATATATGCTACCTAATTGAAATCCTGCCTACATACTTTATATATATATATTTATATATATATATATATATATATATATATATATATATATATATATATATATATATATATATATATATATATATATATATAAATATAAATATATAACTATATATATATATATATCTCTCACCTTTGCCCCCCCAAATAAAACCCTACCTACCCCCATATATATATATATATATATATATATATATATATATATATATATATATATATATATATATATATATATATATATATATATATATTTTATATATATATATATTCTTCATCTATATAATTTGGATCGGTATTCTGTAAAGATCTTAGGAAAGTATTAAATACAATATTTTTCTTCATATTGATGAAGATTGGAAAATTTAATGCAATCATTGATTACAAAACGTGTTTTTACGGTAAATTTTGAATATATATTTTGGTCTTGTGTAATGAGTAAATTCAAAAATGTTATTTTATTATCTGATTGAGTTTCTACTATGAATTTAATTGATTGTGTGAGATTAATAAGTTGGGTGATAAATAATGTTGTGAGAAAATTGTTAGGAGGTACCTCCAAAACGTCATCAACAAATCTACACCAAGAAGATAATAGGTTGTATAGTTATTTGTGGCAGTAAATTGATTTCATAAAATTCCATGTATAAGTTTGCCAAGACTGGGCTGAGACTACTTCCCATATCGGCACCGAAAATTTGTCTTGTAATATTTATTATTAAATGAAAAAACGTTTTGTTGCATGCAGATTTCAATTAGCTTATGAAATTTCTTTGAGGTATTGGTAGGGTTACGTTTTCTAGATATTGATTTATATATTGGAGTTGTTGGGTTATGGGGATATTTGTGAAAAGACTTGTAACATCGAAATTTATAATTTCATGGTTGGATGGAATTTCCAGTCCTATTAAATTTCGGAATTTTTGGGTATTTTTGATATGTGAGGATGAGATTTTTCCAAGTAAATGTGAAAGTGAAAGTATCTTTATCCTGTACTAATGATAATTTCCACAAATTAAATAAATGACTAACAAAGATACTTTTACCTATATATATATATATATATATATATATATATATATATATATATATATATATATATATATATATATATATATATATATATATCATATATGATATATTTTTATATATATATATATATATATATATATATATATATATATATAAATACCCCCTGATGTATTTTCACCATGCTGGGATTGCATTTCTCTTATATATATATATATATATATATATATATATATATATATATATATATATATATATATATATATATATATATATATATATATATATATATATATATATATATATATATATATTAGCAAATTAAAAGTATTAATTTAATTACTACGTTTTTATTTCTTTTTAAAAATTAAATTCATTATTTTGTTTAGATAAATTCAAAAAATGCCAATATCTTGACATAAATTTTAGTATTTTTACGTATCTAACATATCTACGTACGAATAAATTGTATCAATTTTGGGGGTAATTGGGTGTCTTGGGGGGTTCCTCCCGCCCCTCCCCAAAGGGTATGGAAAACGTTCCCCCTCTTTACCACGTCGGATGAGCCCCTACTTTGCCGTATAATATCTTTACAAATTTTATATATATATATATATATATATATATATATATATATATATATATATTTATATATATATATATATAACCTATATACTATATATAACCTAACCTAAATTAACAAATCCATAAATTAATTAAATAGAATATATTAAAAATCGACCATGATACCTGTGCTATTATTTTTTCGGTAACGAGTAACGTAAAAAGGTCAATAAATAGACTTTGTCATATATATATATATATATATATATATATATATATATATATATATATATATATATATATATATATATATATATATATATATATATATATATATATATATATATATATATATATATATATATATATAATATATTTATATATAAATATATTTTTTTATATATATATATTATATATATATATATATAATCGATTGATCGATAAGATCAGTTTCCGGTCCAAAGAGATTTATTGTTGTTGTTGTTGTTGTTGTTTGAAGTAATTAAATTCCTCTTAATTAAATCAATGTTGAATGGCAATGTCACTTTTTTTCATTCGAAAAACTCAATAGCTTTAAAACGTAATTAAAAATAATTAGATTGAAGAAGAAACTTCATTATTTGTAAGATAAACGAAACTAGGATTTATTTTAAGCTTATTAACTAATAATAATAATAATAATAATAATAATAATAATAATAATAATAATAATAATAATAATAATAATAATAATAATAATAATAATAATAATAATAATAATAAACTGCATTCGCTAAGAATTGGTCCGATATGTTAATGAAAAAAAAAAAATCAAAAAATAAATAAAATTTCTCTCTCTCTCTCTCTCTCTCTCTCTCTCTCTCTCTCTCTCTCTCTCTCTCTCTCTCTCTCGAAAAATAAATCATTCCGTTCGCAATTGAACAACGAAAAAAATAAAAAATTGCTTACTCCGCAGATAATTCGCACTACCAAATGATTTTTTATATAAATTATGACAAAGAGATCTTTATTATTTTTCTTCCCATTCAATTCATTGTATTTTAGGGCAATGCACCCCCCCCCCCTCTCCCATTGCCTTATCAGAAACATATTTTAGACTTCTCTTTACGATTTCTATTATTTACTGGACAAGTTTATATATATATATATATATATATATATATATATATATATATATATATATATATATATATATATATATATATATATATATATATATATATATATATATATATATATATATATATATAATCTAGAAAAGATAGAGAATTGATTAGAAGAATTTACAACCTTTCCTGTTGATTGTTGAGTCCTGTGTAATAGACATGGATGAATCGACTTCTGGATTTTTCCATTAGGAGGATCATGATATGAAAGTGGATGAACCCACAAGTACATCTGCAGGAAAGGAAGAAGTCCCAAAGAAAACAGAACAACGTGGATGAACCCCCAAGTACATCTGCAGGAAAGGGAGAACCTACCTCAAGTACATATACTGGAAAATGAACATTTCCATAGAAAAATTCAAGCGCTGAACACTTGGGGGAGATAAAACTGGATGCAGTGGTGAGGTGATCGGAGGAACTCAGAAAAGGAAAAAAATTAACAGAATATGAGGGTAAGATGAGGGTATGATGAGGGTAAGAAAAGATATAGAATGTTGTTATCATCTCAAAGACGATCAGTGATACAAGTATGGACTTGCACCAACTATTCGAGGTCATTCTGGATAGCAAGTTCATTAGCTCTATCTCGAGAATTAAAGGAAAGTCATTGGCGGTGGTGAATGTTGAAATCGACAAGAATGATAAATTTCAGAGAAAGGTGAAAGAGGCAAAGTTCTTTTTTGGAGTCTAAGTAGTTGAAGAATTTAGGATAGTCAGTTGAGTTAGGAGAGATTAACAGAACAGGTTGACACGGTAGCTTGAGTCATAAGGTTGAAAATTCCGAGACACGAGAGCAAACATCATCACTGCACACATGGGCACAACAATCTCCTTTGTCAGCAATTAAACACCAAAGTTTCGATTAAGAATGAGATTTGAGGCTTAGAAGACGAGAGGTGATGTTCAACTAAGTGGAAATTAGTGTAAAGGCCGCGAAGGTTTCAGAAATTGATGAAGAAAGACTGTGCATCAAAACAGGCCGACAATTTCGTGACGGCACCAACCCCGCCACAGGTGGCCGTCAACTCCAAAGTGATGATGGGAGACGGACAGATGAGTTGTTATTTTTGGAAGCCGCCCATCTTGGTTTCTCCAAGGCTAAGCGTGTGGCTGCCATTTTTGATTTATTTTTAATTAAAGTTTAAAAGGAACGTTTTGTCTGTAATAATGCCTTATGGTGTGTGATAAAGGTGAGCCTACTCCAATGTAAGAAGAATGAGGATATGAGGGTGAAGGGGGCGAACCATTGGGCACTGGGATGTACCCTAACACACCATATATGCCTGATGAGTGTAATTTCAATGCTTCGGATTCGCTACGTCCTACCAATAACAAGAAAACTGGCTTATATTTTGATCATAAGACCAGTTAAAAACTTTTTTTTTAAGTTTTTTTTACTACTAGCTAGCAAACGGTTGACATGGGAGGTTGAAATATGGTATGTCCATTAAGGATAAGTGCCATATGATGACAATTAATTCTTAAAATTATTTTTTCCCCAAAAGCCGCAGGGTCAAATTGGACAAAACATAGTTTTTCAGAGATTTTTACTTTAAAATTAGAGTAAGTCATTTAAAAAAATATATCACTTTATATTGTGGGGTAAAAACCATTAATTGTTTATTTAATTATTAATGTTTTATCACAAATATGGGAATCTTTAGTGGCGTGTATAACCCTGATAATTGGGTAAGATAACTTTAAGCACCGTTTCCGCCAACCCTAAAATAAAATAAAAATAATAAAAAAAAAAAATTCTTGTGTGGTGACAATGCACCAATCTGGTTGACTACATGTAAATATATGAAACGAATGGTCGACGCAGCAGCAGTTGACTCTAGTTCTTTTTAAAACGCAAATTATTTTTATACATGATTCAAATATTTGAAAACGTCAAATTTGGAAAACCTTTTTCTATATTTTGAAATTTGGAAAGCAAGATTCACAACTTATTAAAGATCTTTATATCAATATTTCATTTTTTCGACCGATTAAATTTTTGAAAAAGTGAAATATTGATTTAAATTTTCTACCCGATCAACATCAAATTTTCAGGGCTTGTATAGTTGGGCGAGATACATCTTTTTTACTTAGATAATTTTTTTGTATAGTCAAAAGAAAATTTGTAAAAAATTTCCAAAAATTTTTTGTTTTTTGGAAAATTTGTTCCAAGAAAAAATCCCAAACTACGCAATATACAAAGAAATTTTCTAAGTACGGAGTGTGCATCTCCCCCGACTACAATCATCGTCCTAGAAAATTTCATGGATCAGATAAACAGAAAAAAAATATTCCAATTTTTCAATTTCAAAACCCCAAAATAGTAGGTTTTGAAAATCGACCAATGCTCAGATATGGGGTCAAATATCAAAATTCCCCTGCTACACTTTTTAGATAATAGTCCAATCTTGGTATTTTTCAAGTTTGAAGACATTTCGAAAAATAGTTTAGGAGGAGTTACGACAAATATCAAAAAAGATTTTCAAAAATTGATAATACCAAAACAATGACTACTGAGCCACAGAAAAACACTGGAATACGA